>JAWNPW010001029.1:0-12711 GCA_035078745.1 Diastata ussurica
TGAAGTAATAACCGTGGCGGTGTGATTGCGGCGTCAAACCCATAACTGTTATACATCAAAATCGTCGTTGAAGTGTCCTCTACAAGTGTTATAAGTTTAACTGAACATTTTTAATAACCATGAAAAATTATTCAAAAAATTGTAAAAAGTGATTTTTTTCCCCATACAATTTGTATGGGAAACTTCAGGTCTCCACAGGCACCATCTATACTCAAAATTTTTGAAAAAAAATAATACGTACTTACTTTTTTTTGATTTAGAAACGATTTGGGGGTACGTTGCTCTCCAACATGTAAAATCCATTTTTCAGTGCATTTTTGAGCCACGCTAATAACCATCTCACATTCTATATCGTTACTAAAAAAAAAAAAAAAAATGGTCAAAATCGGCTCTCTCGTTATAAATGGTTGAAAAAAAAGACTACGATTATATTCTATGTAAAGATGAAGCCCCTAATACATCCCTAGGTTGCCACGAAAACTACTATTAAATAAAAAATGTAAAAATAAAATATACAAAATTTATATCAATTATTTTGAAATTTTCAAATTAAAACAGGCATATTAAACACGATTCTTCTTTCTCCATTTTTGACTTTACTTTCTGATTCAGTGGCAATATTGCTTTAGTGATCATTATTGCTGATAAAATTTTTTTTTTTTTCCCCACCTTTATAATTGCGTTGCCAAATTTCCCAAGTTGTAGATATATTGAAAAGACTACAGTACAGTATACCTATATAATAAATTTTTACATAATCAAAATCGATCACCAATTGAGCACGTTACTAGCTTTTCATTTCGTGTAAAAGTCATATATACAACACATTACCTTTCAATGTATCTATTTACTTTCAAAATTTGGTGGAATTTGTACAACATATTTTTAATGTTATTAAGGGTATTCACGAGTTAATGTGAAAGTACGGAATTGCAAAAATTCGCATCGACTCCACAACAAACACATGACGAAAAATATTGCAACTCCTTATTCATATTGAATAAAGATGGTAACTTTTATTCTATGACATGTTGAATTTCAATCATTCCGTAGTATTGCAACTTTTCAGATTTTTATTTGATTCTCACGCGTTAGTGCGAAAAATAAAACATAGTTTCGCAATTTGCATCAACCCATGAATACCCTTATTGTTTTCTAATGTTGCCAGGCAAAAAACGCAACTTATGTTTTCCTCATGCTATTTTATTCTATTTATGCAACAAAATATGATATTGAAAAAAAATGGATTTCAATAACTTATATGAAAAATGTGTCGCTATTTTCAATTGGCGCTCACCATAAAATTCTAAGTGGACCAAACATATGGTAAAAGCGGAAAGTCTATATTTTGAAGTGGGAACGCATATATCCGCCATATCTTATTATGATTTTCCCTTTGCCGCACTGAAGACGAAAATCACTCATTTTTTGAATAGAAACATTTTCGAGACATTCAATGTTGCGAATTTTAAAAATTCAAAATTTCAGTTTATATTATTTGGCAAACATCAATTTTTTCCAATTAATAAAAAATATACTATAGGTATAGATCATACTAGAAAATATAGAACATCCCAGTTTAAATTGTTAGTTCAATCCACTGAATAATGTGACTAAATATCCGAATGGGCGCTAATATCCACAAAGTTTTTTTCAACACAATTATACTTTTTCTCAATCTCTGAGCTTACAACGAGAAATTGTTCCTTGATATAAAAAACACTCCATGTAAAAAGAAATTCGATATGTAACCGATATTATTTTGCGGATTCTTTTAAATACACTCACGATGCGTTGTTAGCTGTACAACTTTTCAAAATAAGCCCGCTGATATAATCTTGGTCTTGCAAAGCTGGAATCCATTCGATGAGCTGCACAATTACTACCGGTAGTACAAGTAGTGAATCGCTATTATTATATGAAAGAGCGAAGCACGCATTTAGCAACGACATCGTTGGCGGTCCTAAAGTCTTCAGATTATTGAAAAATGTTTCAATATTGTTAGAGTTTCGAATTTGATCCAGAATTTTTACAGAGCTATTTTTCAAAACGGAAATGGCATTCAGAGTACTGCAAAGCAACGTGTTAAAATGCACATTCCAAAGCTAAAAAAAAGTGTTAAGATATATGACGAAAATAAAATATTAAATATCATATTTATATTACCTTGATATTTTTCGGAATGGTAAACAGTATGTCAATAAGATTTGTTGCGTTTATTACTTCACATAATGCTGAAGAGATTGTCGAATCCGATAAAAATAAACTAATGTTATCAATCGTCGATGATAATCCACAGACATCTATGATTGATTCGTCGCCATCGATTTCAAATAAAACGATTTCACTATTGAAGTTATCTGCTGACAGAAGTTTTTCTATAGCATTACAGTACAGTTGTATTAACGTCGTTACATCTATTTGGCGCTAAAAATGAAAGATCTAACATAATAAATTACATAATCAGAACATTATCATTTTCATTTACTTCTTCTGGACTAGATTTTTGTAAGACAATAGCCATGAGTACACTGCACTTGAGAGCGACAAACCGAAGACTGCTGTCGCTCTCCCATTGCGATATTATATTCATGATAATCGAAACGGTTGCTGGAGAAATAGCACGCATTCCATTATGCTAAGTTGTCAACAACAAAAAAAAAAACAAAAGTGCTCTTTAATAATATATTATAATATTATAGTTATTGAAAAAAATTATAGATTATTTTTTATTTAAAAGCTCTTGTCAAAGTACTAGAAGGAGGCTTTCAGTTTAATTTTGTGTACATACATATATACATGTTTGGAAATCACAACTCACCACATTATCAAAATAGACAAAAATTCCACCATCACCACTTGAAACATTCAACAAAAGATTAGTAGTGGTCGAAGAAGGAGATAAAGATTTCTGCAATATTATTGACACTGTTTTATGTTACAATACTATTAAGTAATATGATTGATGATTAATGAAAAAAAAAACAAAATATATCAAGACGCTCTGATGTAAAATTAGGAGAGAACAATAATGATAAATATATACAATGTAAAGCAATAAACGTTTAAGTTGAACTTGAGAACTATAGATAGTATCGATAGTTTTAAATTTTTTTGAATATCGATGGTTTTGTATTCACTATAGATATTTTTCTTGATATTCTTGTAGGAAATCGGGAGGAAAAAAGTAAGTGGAAGATTTTTTGTTTGTTAGAATATTGTTTGCAATAATTTGTTTAAACTCAAAGTTTTCGATTCGTGGTGTTAATAAAGATTTTGGAGGAGTACAAACAATGGACAAGTTCCTTCAAAGTTAGTATAAAAGATAAAAAACAAAATGAACAAGTGCTTGTTTGTGTGTATTTATGTCCACTAAGACGTGCTATTGAAAGAAAAAACTTTTATTTCTTTTTTGAAAAAAGATCCAAAGAAAACTGCGAGGAAGCAATTGATAGCCCCATACAAACGGGATAAAACTGGGAGGAAGTAACTGATAGATCAAGCTAAAAAAATATGCGTTGATTATATGGAATTTAAAAAAAAAAATAAAGGTCAAACAGGTTGCAGTCTGCAATAAATGCGGTAAGCAATGCAAGACTGGTGGAAACACGTCAAAACTTTTTGATCACTTTAACCGTTCGCATCCAGCGTTCATAAATGAAAAGGAGAATAACAATTCTATACCAGATGGTCAGCTCGAAAAATTGAGAACCATCTATTGCGCTTGATAGCATTAGTCTTGCAACCTTTTAATATTGTGAATGACCGGGGATTTGGTGGATTCATGCAAACCTTGGACCCATGTTACAAGTTGCCAAGTACAATTTATCTTCGAGATGTCCTTGTCTCAAATACGTACGAAGATTTAAAAAGCAAGCTTATGGCAATTTTAAAATGTGTGGATCATGGGTCTATAACATCAAATGGTTGGACCTCAAACGCCAATGAAGACTACTTAATGGTCACGTGCCATTACGTTAACCCTAATTTTGAGCTTAATTGTAGTGCTGTCAACAGCTCAGTTATTAACGCCATCCACACAGCTGAAAATATTTCATATTCTCTTTGCGTCATCCTTAATGAGTGAGGTCTCATGGAAAAAGTAGTATCAATACGAGGGGTCCTATTTATATTTCGGGAAAAGCAAATAATAACAAATATTTTCAATTCAAAATGGCTTTATTGTTTTGCAAAATATTCCTCTTGATGATCAATTCACTTTTGCATTCGTTCAAACCATTTGTCATAGCAGTTTTTCCATTCCAAAACAAGGTCGACCACGCAGTTTACCTTTGATATTCGTGAGCAAGAATGATTCATCACTTGTTACGATTTTAAACACGTCTTTTGAAGAACCACGGTCGATCTTTTTAATCATTTCATTACATGGACGCGTGCCTTTTTTTGAGCGATTGTGAACCTCTATCACACGATATGCCACATGACGATCTTGCATTATCAGTTCACGCACTGCATCGATGTTTTTTGCAGAACAACAGATTGTGTACGACCTTCACGGAATTCGTCGGCGACTGAACTACGACGACGATTCAATTCACTATACCAGAGATATACTGTGGTTTTTGATGGTGCTTTAGCGCGATACAAAGAACTGAGTTCATCGACACATTCTTGTTGAGATAATCCACGTCGAAAGTTGTGAAAAATAATCCAACGAATACCTTCTCTTGAAATTTCCATTTTTCGGCTTAATTGATTTCCTCAACTCACTGTAAACACAAATAGTAGTTCTTTTAATTTTCCTATTAGTTCAAAAGAGGTTTTTATATTTATTTCCGTAGATATTAAATGTTTAAGAATATTTCCCGTATGTTTTGAAATTTTATAGCAGGGCACATTCATGGTCAATGAAATTAGTCTCATTGCTGTGGCTTCTTTATGGATTTTGGGAGCGTGGAGCTATTGAAGATGTATTATAAAGTTTCAATTTTTATTGTGCATCTAAATACCCTATTTTCGTTTTTCCATTTTTGACGTTTATTTGTGAATCTATTCTCGTTATTCTGTAGGTTGACTTTTCATTCAGTGGTTTATTCATTTTCTTCGACTGCGATAGTAACTATTATTATGTCTTTGTGCTGTGTTATTAGTTTGTAAGTGGATTTAGATGTTTGTAGAATGAATTTTTCCAAATCACTCATTTTTTTATTTCTTTTAAAGTTCATTATTTTTTGTTGTTAGGTTTGTTGTGATGACATCTTTTGCTTTTTCATCATTGCTCCATATCAGTTATCAGTTGTAGTATCGAAAAGTTTTAGTTTGTTGTTGGGATGGTGAACAACGAAAGTAGCAATTTACTTTCTAAAGGAATTTCTATGTCTGTATTATTTACAAACCATTCTTCATTATAGTTTATGTTAAGTTCCTCTAGTTTTCTTAATTTTAGTTGGTATTTTTTTCTTCTATGTACTGTTTTGATTTGATCTATTAATTTCCTTTTTTGTATTATTTGTCTTTTTTTGAATTCTGCATATTCTTCCTCTTCTACAGTATGTTTTAGATCAGTAGTTCTTAACCTTATTAACAACCGGCACCCCTAAAACTTTCGGACAATATTCTCGCTATTATATGTTATATGCATAACATATTTTTTATTAAAATTATGTGTATAACAAATTTTTTATAAATCTTGATTATACCATTCACCAAGATTTGGAGGTGAAAAGATTCAACCGGATCGGATCAGATTTAGATACAGCTGACATTAAGCACATCTGCACCTCTATCATTATCAACAACAATGATAGTGGCACAGCCTACGATGAATCAATTCGTGCGAAGGGCAGGTCGGAAAATGGACCACATTGACAAGCAATTGGCGAAAATGATTGCAATGAATTTTGAAAATTGATTAAGGTTTATACTATAAAATTTTTCAATTAAGTTGGATTTGTTCTAAAAATGAATCAACCTCTAGGTTGTACGAGCTACGATAACGCGTAATTTACTTCCAAATATTCAAAATGACCTACGAATGAGAATAAAAGATCAGTTTGTTAGGCAGTTTGCCGAACAACAGATGGTTGGACATCAAGAAATAATAAAGCTAAATAGCGGTAACACTATATAGATTCTTCCAAGAGACTATGTTCATTAGCGTGGCTCAAAATTTTAGAGAGCAACGTACCCCCCCAATTCGTTTCTAAATCACAAAAAAGTAAGTACGTATTTTTTTTTTTTCAAAAATTTTGAGTATAAGGTACAGGCACCATCCTGTGGAGACCTGAAGTTTCCCATACAAACTGTATGGCGAAAAAATCACTTTTTAGAATTTTTTAAATAATTTTTCAGGGTTAATAAAAATGTTCAATTAAACTTATAACATTTGTAGAGGACACTTCAACGAAGATTTTGATGTATGATTTGACTTATGGGTTTGAAGCCGCTATCGTAGCGCGTTGTAGATATTTTCATCGTAGCACACAATCGTTAAAAAAATTAAAAGAAACGCAAACCCAAATGAACATTCCCGAGCCGAAGTTTAAGCAGGATGTACCCTCACGTTGGAATTCAACGTTTGACATGCTGGAACGCATTGTTGCTACAACGGATGCAATTATAAAAACGATTGCACTATTAAGGAGTGATCTTTAGATTTGGAAGACTGGAACAGATCTGGAAATAACAGCAAATTTTAGCGCCGAGAAGAACGTGACACTATCAAAAGTTATTGTTTTTTGCAATTTGCTCATGAGTTTTCTGTCGTTCAAATGTTTTCCAGATAATAGAAATGTTTCGCACATTGAAAGAAGAGATGTAGAATCGGTTCAAAGATATAGAGCGAAATGCCTTGTATGCCGAATGCACGATTCTAGATCCTCGTTTTAAGCAGAGAGGCTTTGAAAATCAATCGGCTTATGAGTTTGATAAGATTGCCCGAAGATGAAAAAATCATTGAGTCTGATTGTGCCGCCAGCTACATGTTTGGAAATTACGGGAACCATCTGGGATAATTAAGATCGGAATTTTAAAAAAACAACAAGGCCCGAGAATAAAACCGCGACTGGTATTCGAGAGTTCGACAAATATGTAAACGAAGAATATATATATCCAAGTTTATGTAGCTATGACCTCAAACGATTTTGCTTGATTGCTACATCTGTTCAGTGTGAACGAATATTTTCTGCGACCGGCAATATTATCAACGATAGGAGAATGTTGTTGAAACCTGAAACGGTTTCAAATTTATTATTTTTGCATAGCAATATGTAAATATATTTGAATATATATATATGTTGAATATTGCAACACTTAAAAAGGAGGTAGAACCTTGTTATATATATATATATTTTTCTAAGTTCATTGAATAAATTTTTTTTAAAAATAGGATTTTTAATATTTTTTTCTTTTTGGATTCAGTCAAAAAAGTATTTATTTTTTGACTGAAACAATTCGATAATGTTATTTTTGTATTTTAAAAAAAATACTTTTAAATAGTTACCGCAATAAACGGAAATATGAAAAGCTTATATAAAAAACTCATTGAAACTCATGAACGAACGAACTAAATACAAGATCGAACGAACTAGATGAACGAACGAACTAGAGAATCGAACGGACAAGATGAACGAACGAACTAGAGGAACGAACGAACTAAATGAATGAACGAACTAAATGAATGAACGAACTAAATGAACGATATGAATGAACTAGTTCGTTGAAGACACGTGAAATAGAAAGATCGGTCTTTTGAATGAACTAAAATGGACAACTAAAAAGTGTCAAAATATGTCAAAAAGCCCTTATATGTCTTCCTTGTTCGAAATTTCACAAAAATAGTTATTTCTCCGAAAGTAATTGCCCGATTGATTTGAAACTTTCAGGATGCACCCCTGTTAAGAACCACTGTTCTATATCATTCATCGTAAGTGTAATAATAACCACGAACCGTGTTTTTGGGTTATACACGTATAAATGCATTCTTAATACTTAACACAACATCATACAACGAACATTTACACATCAAACATTTACACCTATCGAAAAATAGTGATAACAAAATTCTCCTAACAATAACTTATAAATACAATGCCAATATGCAAATATTTTGTTGAGGAAGTTTTCATCCGCCTCAAGGTACGAGTTATTTACAGAAACTAAACCAAAAGAGACGACTTATACGGCTATGTGAGGTGTAGGGACAACATCTATTTAAGTGAACAGTAAAAATCCGAAACAGATACATAGCGAACTAAAAACTTGGGATCTTAACCCATTAAGGCCGAGAGTGAACCAGAAGGCACAGAGACTTCAGGTTTTATATATGACTTACAAATGCCTCCATAAACGCCATATATATTTGGTCAATCCTGTCCAGAGTTATAAACCGCTACTACGCTTCGCTCTGCCATTTCCGTACAAATTTCAATACAACAAAATATATATAAATATATTGAAAAATAGTTTTATTCGAATCATTATACAGTGATACAAAGTGGAAAAAAGTTGAAATTGCTGGGAAATGTTATAGTGGAGGTTGTAGTTATGGTCGAGTAAAACAAAACTGCATACTTTGAATTTGGCGGACCTCCCCCCAAATTTTGGACCTGTGGTCAAAACCCCGTTTTTGGGTACCTTATCGCACTTCCGGGCCTATAACTTCCTGGATCATCTAGCTATTTATAATAACGTGGCAGTTTTCACAAGAAGAAACTAAGACCTTTCCAATCGTATATGGGTATTTCCAGGATCGATAAAGCGACATTCATTGAATGAAAAAAAAAATGGCAAAAAATAAAATTTTTAAAAATTGTCTTCGTACGTGTTTAATGCAATTTATGAACACTATTTATATTATTAAAGACAAGCTTTGAGAACTTGTCGTTTCGAATTATTTATAGAAAACAATGCTTCGCGAACGCGACAAAAAATGGAAGTCATGTTTGACTTCATCTTGAAAAATTCGAAAGTCAGCGAAATGTGGCGAGTAATTTGGAAGAAAATTCTCTCAAACCATAATAAAATAATGTAGTTTTCCATTTATAGAGATAATTTTGATATATTGCTACTATTTTATTTATTTTACAAGTTTATTAGTGATTTGTAACGCAATATCCCGATCGTGACAAGATTTCCACCGACTTTTATATATAAAAATTTACAGGAAATCTGATTTGAATTGTCCCTTTTGAAATTTTTTTAAATAGATAATGTTGTTAGGTAGATTTTGTAGAATAACAGTTATCATATATGATCTTTGGTTCAGAAAATAATATTACAGTGAACATGCAACTAAAAACGACCTAAAATTACCCAAAAAAACGATAAATTGCATTTATGTAAATTTAAAAAGCATTTACTCATCATTATCAATGAAAAAATATGTAAGTTATCTAAATAAGTAAAATCGTAATGTTTCTCTAACATAATATCATTAAAAAAAAGTTTTTTACACATTTTCATGTTTTTGCCGCGGTGGACCTTTTTGTGGAAATGCCTATATATAGTTTGTGATATTTCAAATGCTACCTTTGTGTATTTTCCAGGCAAAGCCAATTTTTTCTTGTTTTTCTTTCACCTTTTTTCAACTTCATCGATGTTTTTCTATACTATTTCGTATGAAAACTACCACTTCGGTATTGATATTTGAATCAATTATGTGCAATCATGAATAAAACGCAAGTTTGTTTGAAAAAATTCGTCAATAATTGACCAAGTTATTAAACTTTTTCCAAAAACAAACACTACTAATTGGAAAAAACAAAAAAAAAATGGAAATGGCCGAGCGAAGCGTATACGCTGCACCATAATTTGGGTTCCGAATATCCACATAAGATTTACAAGTCGAAGTATTTGTGATTTATTTTATGATTTATGGATCTTAAATACAACTTAAACCAGGGGCGTTTTCAAATATAATGTAGCGAATAACTCAGAAAAAATATAATTACGATCTGCGTGCTGTCAAAATGCAGATTTTGCTGTGTACACAAAATTACATCTCGATAAAAACGCTTCAATCTCCGAAAATTGGTACGCCACTGAAGCACATTTTCGTTTTTATTGGTTGTTATGCTTCTCACTTCGATAGTCAACGCATCCTATACCGTTATTTGAGTACACAATTTTTTTTTTGGTTCATTTACTGGTTAAGGTAATTTCGCCGAATTAGGAGGGATAATACCAAAGGTTAGAATAATACGCGCTTGCAAATAATGTTCTGTTCATTTGAAATATTTTAGAATTTACTTTAGAAAATGATTTTTTTTTCTATTGAAAAAATCAAAAATTAAGAACAACAAAAAACCCCCTCCTGCAATTTTTTAAGTTTAATTAATAAATCTCAGCTTACAAAACCAACAAAAACATAAAAAAAAAAACAGTAAGAAGCAGTATTATCTTCTATATGATTCAACATAAGTGTAATAAAAACATCTTACCCCGTTTATTAGACACTTTCATTCGTATTACCTCGAACCGTGTTATTTGGATACACACGTATTAACACATTCTTAATATGTATCGAGACTATAAGCAAGCCATGTAAATTTCGAATTTCAACTAACTTTATAATTTACTTTATATGCTATATCTAAATCTTATCCGATATCGTGGTGATCTGCTTATGATAGTTAGAAGACTATGTACAAAATAGTAGTACACTAGCTCTAAAACTATGGGACTAGTTTGCGTAGCTATCAGACGGATATGCGTATATGTATTTTGTAGCCTCCCACTTTTCCTTCTATACGACACAAACATCTGCTCAAATTTAATATAGTATTCAATCTGTTGAATGATATAAAATGGTCCAAGTTGAAAAACGCAAAAAATTGTGTTACAAAAGTTCGTCAAAATGACTTTCGAATACATTTTGACTGCTATACGAAAGAAGTTATACGCTTCCGAAATTAGGACTGTTCCTCAAAATGCGCAACTTTAAACGACCATATCTCCGATGTGAATTGGGTACATTTGAGAAATAATAATCCTCGAATATATTCATGGTTATTGCGCTAGACTTAACTCGTTTCAAGTGTCTCATCAGTCCTTCAATTAGTGGGATTGTGGCTTTTATATTAGTGGGATTGTGGCTTTTTCGTTTATGTCTGTTGAAGAGCACGATTTTGTTTGATTATATTGTTTGATATGGATAGGGATGACCTTCTTTCTATTAGCCAATTTATCTGTTTAAGCTTTAGGACTAATTCGTCTCGCTTTTTTCTTACTTGCTCGTTCCAGTGAAGTTTTGCGTCGAGTGTCATGCCCAAATATTTTGAACTGATTGAGTGTGGAATTTGTATATCATCGATATATAATGGTAAATAGGGAATGTTTTTGTTCATGAAGTCGACATGAACAGAATTCGTATTCTTCAGTTTAATCTTTCACCGCTGGACTAAAGCATAAAATGTTATTTATTGTACACTGTAGTTTTCTGACGTATTCTGATTCAGAGTCTGCAACTACTAACACTGCTGTATCGTCAGCAAAATATTCCCCTGCGAAATTCCAGCAGTGATTGATGGTAGCTTTAGAAAGATATCTTTATCCTAAGCTAAGATAAGCTTTATCCTATAAAAGCGAACTTTACGATTTGCGGATAAAATTTCCAAATATGCTTTCGGGTGCGTGCACCCCCGGTTAAGAACCACTGTTTTAGATGCACCTCCGTAGTGATGACAGTACTTTGATTTTACGTTTGTATGTACAAGCACCCTGATAGTCTTTCAGTAAAATAGAGTTGGTTGTGCAAAATATTCTTCAGTTTGTACTCATTATTAACGCAGAGGCAACAACAAACACAGCACCAACAGAAAAAAACGAAAATAGCAGAAAATAAACAAACAAAAAATCACTGCAAATAATAAAAACACCAGCGAGACCTAATACTTATCGGTTAATACAACAACTATTGATGCGAGAGCTCGCTTATGCTCTCCTGTAATTGAGCACAATAGCGTTAAAAGGATGATAGTGGAAGTTCAAAATGTTAAACCAACGTATGTAACTAATGCAATCAATTCAAAAACTTCGTATGCTTCTGCGCTAATATCAGATACTGGAATAGTACTATAGAACATCCCACAAATTAGTGGAGGCCTTGAAAGCATGATATCTAACTTGACATTTAAATATTATGACACAATTTATGTCTAGAATGTAAACAATGCTCCAAACCTTAATAACAACAACAAAATCAAATGTTACAAGTTCTTTCAGCTCAAAAATTAATTCTTTGAAGATTTGTTTATGGAATGCAAATGGAGTTCACCAACACAAACTCGAAATTGCAAAATATTTATTTGAGAAGAATATAGAAGTGATGCCTTCTTGCAGAAACTTACCTAACAGATAAATACAATTTCTACATACAAAATAAAATACTGCTATACAATAGCATCATAAAGCCAATCTGAACCTATGGCATTCAACTGTAAAGTAATGCCAGTGCTAGCAACATTGAAATTATAGAAACGGCTCAGTTCAAATTCTGAGAACAATAGCTGGATCACATTGGTACATGAGAAATGAAAATATACACAGTGATCTAAATATTCCTTTGATAACAGACGAACATAGTCGTTTTAAACTGAAGTACTCCGAAAAACTGCAAACACACGTAAAAACTCTGCTCAATGTAACCAGCACTTCTCGCCTTCATAGCAACGAGTTCTCAAACACCCTCAAAATCTGGAGTTAGGACCAAAAAACCCTTTTTGGGTAGGTACATGTGTTTAATGGCTCATA
>JAWNPW010001030.1:0-12709 GCA_035078745.1 Diastata ussurica
TTGGTCGTTATGCGAAACTTCGTTCGTTAAGCGAAACTTTTTTTTCATAAAAAAAGTGTTCGTTATACGAAATGTTCGTTATGCGGGCGTTCGTTAACCGAGGGTCCACTGTATATAAATTTTCACTAATGTGCACATACATGTCGTTCGTGTCACTTGACCGTGTCGAGCCTGCTATAAAAAGGTTAGATATCAAACTAAAATTGGGGTTATAAGTTTTCTAGAAAAGGAAAAGGTTGTAGAGGCTTGAAATTCGAAAAGCTTTCGAAATCTCGATATTGTAGCGTTGAAACTAAAGTACTGTACTGTCAATCCCGAAGTTGAGATTTTCGATAAGAAATTCTGATTCATAAAATTCAGAAGAAATTAAGCAAGGAAGAGTTTTTAAAACTACTTGATATTTAAAATTTTGATGATGATTCAGACAATATTGAATGTGTTGGTTCAACTTAGTGCTTTGATAGACAAATAGTATTTTTTTTTGCTTTCTTAAGTATTAGTGATGTCGGTATTACTTGTCTGAATGATCTTTTATTTTGAAAATTTAGCTGCGCTTTAATGGCCTTTCAATGCCCATCTGCGGGTATTAATTGTCATTGAGCTGTAATCTGTAGACGGTTTTTGTCATGCAATTTCGCCCTTTTTGTTTCAGTTCCACAAATGTATCCAGACTTTTATTTCTTCATGATCCCTATGAGCTAATCAATATTTGAATATATTAGAGATCACGTTGATGTATTTGGAAAAGGCATGCGATCATTTGCTGTTGGCGAAAAAATATAACATTTATTATAATACAATTATACGCATACTAATATTCAACTAACTAGGAGGAGTTTAAATGTAGATGAATGGAATGTCAAAATATATTCATTCAATTCAAATAATAAAAGCTACAACAGTTTGACAACAAGGTAAAATAATGGAAAATAAAAAAAAATATAAAAGGATTATTATTAAGTATATTTTTATTATCAGGAACAAGAACAAGTCAATACAACAGCATTTGCAGCATAATATAGGCGTCGTAATATAGGTTGTTGGCGACCCCGGTTCATTGTGCTAATGCGTGGGCGACTGAATATGAGCTTTGGCGAGACTAAGTTCTAATCCCACCTACGACAGAAAATAATTTTTCTCATTTTAGAAAGATTTTCTTTGAAAATGCATGCATTTGACTGACTCTCGACACAAAAAACAAGTTTGTTGCAAAACTTTTTTGCATCAAAGAAGAACAAAATAGAAAATTTTCGTCGCAAGCCTTTTAATTTAATGTTGCCCGTAAATGGTATAATATGAAAAGCTTATCAAATTAGCTGGTCGGATTCGGCCATAAACTGTAGGTCCTTTCCATTTGTGAATAAAATATAACACGCATAACTCAAATGGTTGGAGAAACTTCCCTTGTCACAAAAATGTGATGTCGCGGGAACTATTTATTTCAATATAGGCATCATAAAATTCTCGTACAACGCAAAATGCAGCAACATCTAATGCTGCTACCTTGATGGTTCTAAATTTCGAGTGATTCCATTCGACGAAAGTGTTTAATAATCAATGCCGGCATTAAATGAGGGTACCGATTTCGGATAAACGGACCAATTACCAAGAAGTGGGAATTTCAGTCTTCACTGTGGGAGGAATAATCCCAGTGCAAAGGATTGCTGCACAGTCAAATCGAAATTGCATTGCACCAATAGCAATAAAGAAGGTCACGTAGCAAATATCCATTTCAACCTGTGTCAGAGAACATACAAAAAACGCAACCAATCGAATAGAAAGTGATAAAATAGATAATGGACTATATAAAGTAATCGATATCGGGATGTTTTTCGATCAGGTAATCTAGATCGCTATTTCTCAATTCATAACACAGGTTATTTATTTATATTCATTCTTAGAAACATTCTCAACAGTTTAAAAACACATATCAAGCTTAATTCAATGAACAACATTTTTTTTCGAACATGCACGAAAGATATTTTTCCTAAGCCAAAATTAAATATCAGGGAAAGTCAAACATCGATGAAATGTACCTAGTTCCCAGTAGGGAGAACATGGAAAAGACAGACAAGTTCATTTAATACTTTGCCAATTCAACATAATGGTCAAAACTCGATCGCATCGGAATTTATGAAGGATTTTCAAGACAGTATAGGTTGCGTTCCAAAATACAAATTATCGCTCCAACTTCAGAAAACATTTGCCCTTTGTAAACAAAGAACGGAAGGGTTTGCATGCCATAATAGAAAGTGAAAATAAACAATTGGACGAATTGGAAAACATGGAAATTGTTACAAAAATTTCAAGTAGTGATTGGTGTGGTCCACTCGCAGTTATTTAAACATTAAAAATTTATTTCAAAGGGAGATGGAGGAATTTGTTTGTAGTTGATTACAAAGTAGATTAATAGAAAGGTTGGTGAATGTACATTATCCAATACTTGCACATTCCAGTTCATGAAGAATCAAGTTGCCTAGAAAGAATATCAACCCATCGCGGAACATACCGCATCAACAAGTTCACATTTGACATAGAATAATTGATCAAATTCTACGTGATGTACCCAATGTTGAATCATATTTCGATGACATTGTCATGCATGGGAAGTTGATGAGTGAATGCAGGAATAACCTCAAACTATGCGTAAAATTCTAATTATAAAATTCGATTTTTCAAAATTTCTATTTTTCGCAAAACAGATTGAAACAGAATTTGTGAGTTATGCGCGATCCATCTTCGATATCAACAAAACCAGTGTTGCTCAACATATTTTCAAGGAATGGATTTCCGGATATGATAGTATCAGATAACGTAATTATTTTCAAGAGAAAGGAATATGCTGTGTGACGAAGTTCTGACTTTTTTAAGAAATTCTCCTGGACATCCAGCCGCGAATGGACTAGTTGAGAAAAAAATTCAATCGCTCAAAAATGTGTTAGCAAATATGTCAGATGAATCATTATCCATGCCGGAACAAGTCAAAGAAATTTTATTTAATCAAATTAGTCCGAGGAAAAATCAAAAATTGTCGTGCTAGCTATATTTAAATCAACAAATTCAAAATCTATACATTTACATATAAATAATTATCAATCCCTTCGCAGTTATGCATGGAAGATAGGTTTCAAGTACGCCATTACACTATCAACAAATAATTATGGATACACGATACGACAACCAAAAAGTTGGGTTATCTTCACTACTTAGTGAAGTTTGACAATGGACATATATTTAAAAGACATATTAATTAATTCAAATTACTTTCAACAGGCATTCAAAATAAAACCCCAATACATAAGCAGCAGCCCTTTAATCAATATTATTTCGACCACAGCGTGTGCTCCAAGTTTCAATGTCCCAGCGATGCATCTTTCAAAATTCCACATAATCAAGAACTTTCAGCTGAACTGCAGCAGCCATCTTTGCAGATTTTGACTTCGACATCAAGAACAGTTTTACCAGGACTGCGACGATCCAAAAGGAACAATCGACCCCTGGTTGGGATTCTATACACGATTGATTGAAAGAAAGAAAGAAAGAAATCAAGAAACATCATCCAATACAAATCAGGAGCCGGATTCAACTCGACAGATGGAACCGTCGAATATGCTTTAAATTGAATGTGGAAGATCTTTATAGCTCTCGTCATACTCATATTCAAGTCGTAAGCGTTTATTTATGTTTTGGCCATTTTTGCTTTATAATAATTCCTCATATCAAAAAAAATACACCCAATTCTTTTTTTACACGGTAGATACGATCTTCAAAAATCCGTGTAAAAAAATATACGATTTCATAGTAAAATGGGGGATACGTTCCATGTTATCTAAGAACTGTGAATAAAGAACTATATTCAGTTCCAAAAACCGTGTAACTAAGTGTTGAAAACTGTACAATTAATGATATGCATACAAATGGTATATATGTATATATATGCAATTTTATTGAGCATCAAAACTTAAACACTTTAATGAAGTAGTATGTTAAGTAAATGTCATATCAATGTCAATTTTTTTTCGATACATTGGTTCAAAAGACTTCAATTTCTATTAGACCCCTCATGAAATAAATTTATGTCATATATATACCAACATAATTACAAGACAATGATTTTAGAACCATACTAGCCTAAAAAAATATTACAAAAAACTCTTCAAATCCGTGTAAAAAAAGACTTGGGTGTAACCCTTTTTGATATGGATATATTTGTCAGTATCATACTCTAAGGGCCATACTTCATACCCTTTACCTTCTATATTAGCACTTTCTATAGTTTTTAAATAACAATGGGTAAACCGTAATCAATGCCGAAAGCCTCTGGATTTTCGATATCTTGAATTATTCCGTACTCCCGGAATTCCAAGACTTCGGCATTCAAATCGCTAAAATGCTCCCACCAATAATGAGAAGTATTGAACAACATTATTTTATAATTATTTTAAATATTTACTTGTTCAAAAATAAATTGATACATACATATGTATGCGACGTGTATCCATACACAAATATAAATAAATTTTGTTCCCTTTGTATAATCTTTAAAATCGTTGAAGTCGTCACCATCATAAATTATTAGGAAAGCACTCGTAAATCATAGTTTGTTTTGTTTCTTTGTCTTTCTCTACTTGTCAAGTATCGTAAAAATTCAGATATCGTATGCGAAGGTTGTCTATGGAAAATATTCTCAAAACGCAAAACGCGGAACTTCAGCTTCGGCATAGAATTTATATTAGGTAAAGATACGTACACTGCGGCTGCTTGAATGACTGGAACTTCTTCGTTTCATTGTAGTTTTTAGGTTTGGAACAGAAAATATTATGATCGTCGATGATACAAATCGGTTTTTTCATTAAAAATTTCGTTCACTGCTTTCATCTTGTGAGTTGGTCATGCAATAAAAACAGCTTTCTTTTACCCAATCATAATAATAATATTATATAGAGTGTACATTAGGCTGAATCGGTCTGGTATAGGAATGCATTTTTTTAACTATATCAATTTCCACCTATGCAGAAAGGTAGGTTGCTACTTGGAAATACGATTTCAGCTATATAATTAGTTTTGTGGAATTCGACCATCTTGAACTGCCCCAAGGACGTCAAAGGAAATTCTGGTGAGAAAAAAATTGTTAATTGAAAAAATCTCTAGATTTAGTTGGTCGATTGCAAAATATTTTACATCAAGTTGAAGGTAAATAAATGTTCTATTGATCGTACATCGATTTTAAATAATTCATGTAGATAGTACGCTTGCGCAAACAACTGCGATGTTTGAAAAATAAATAGAAATAGAATTTTTTAAACATAAATGGTTATAACTTCTATATTTTTCAACCGATTTTGATGAATAGAATCAAATTATTTTTGTAATTTATCAGGCTTTTATGCCCAATGAATAAACAGTTTTAAAATTTTTTTTTTTTATTATGAATTTGACATTATAACTAACTCATTTGCTCAAATTTTGCTACAAAATTGTCGATAAATTCATAAATAGTGCTTAAACCATAAATGTGACTGAAAAGTGTTCTATGAATGATTGGTAGACCATTTATTCACCTACAAGTTGATGTCAAAAATTTTGCAATCGTCGAAATAAATCCTGAGATTTTTTCAAACACTTTTTTTGCAAATATCTCGTAGCCTGTTCAACTTTATTTGACTTTAATTTCGGCCTCAGCGCGGAAGTTTAACGCTCAGAACAGTTTTTTAAACTTGCGGAGTAGTGGAAATTTATTTCTGTTTTGAGTTACTTAAAGATGATATTTTGGTGTTCAAATAATTTAAACTGCATAAAAAAATTCTTCGTTTTCTTAAATTTATTAATTTAACCTTTAAATAATTCGTTTTTTTAATCTTCACCGTACTTGGGGCAGTTCAAGACGGTCGAATTCGACAAAAACGATAATATGACCGAAATCGTATTTTTAAGGAGCAACTGATTCGCATAGGAGGAAATAAAAAAAAAAATTTCGATCCACACTATGATACAGATAGATGAATTTGATTCTTTAGGTATTTGAAATACATTATATTCAAGAAAATAATGTTTATTCAATAAATCAATATCGGAACCTGTCTAGCCGAAACATAGTCTATTAAAAGCGTTAGAAAAATCGATTGATGCATGAGTGTTACACGAAGTATTGCATGACAAATTCCCGAAACAATTTTATAACAAAAGATTCCGTTGAAAAATTTGTGAAGCGTCAATTTTTGATCAAAACAATATGAATTGTGCTGTTGGAATGTACATACGTCTATACCAGAGGTGGGGAACCTGTGGCCCTTTTGAATTTCTTATGTAGCCTCGACGATTATTCTAGTTTTTTATCTTTTTGATAGTCAAATACATACAAACAAAAATAGTATTCATAAATTAAAAATAAAATAACATGTATAAACTAATGTGGCCTCCTTTGTTACTGCTTTTTTAAATGTGGCCTCTCAGGGTTAAAAAGTTCCCCACCTTTGGTCTTTACCATATATATTCTGAGTTTTACACACAACATTTTATCAATCCATTTGATTTATTTATTCTTAATTTTTATCAAATGCGTAAAGCGAAGTTGAATGAATCGCGAGCAATCCACGACAATTAATATTGTGAAATGAAAATATATTTCGTAAATATCAAGCCGTTTTTTTTTTCTTTCGTGGAAATATTAATAAAAATTTATCGTCTATATGGCTTGTGTTAATTGTGCAATTGCATTAAATTCGATTTTTTTTTCTTTGTTTCAAACGTTTTATTGCAGAACAACCATAAATAAATAAATAAATAATTTAAATACAATAACATAAAATGGAACTAATAACGATCTGCAACTAGTTTAATATAAATAAGTAATAGTTTCCAGATGTTTATTGAGGATATTGTAAATTTGTTCGTTCATTATTCTCTTGGTTTCCAAACGCAATTGGCTTTCATGCGTTTGTGCAATTAGCTATATTCATATTGCCATACGGTAGTTCAATCATTAAAGTCTCGATGTAAGTATCATTTTATTATGCACCAGGGAACGTTACTTTATTTTATTTCCGAATTCGCTCGATAATGAGATTATATTTCGTGTTTGTACCATCCCATTGTTGAATAGCAGGCAGGTTATAGCTTTTTCTAATAAATGGCAGCCGCCTACTTTATATTAGTTATTCCTTGATTTCGAATATCGTTATAGAAAAAATTTTCATCATAGAATTTTCGTTGTTAATTCATTTTTTAACACAACCGAATTAAAGAAAAACTGGTTGCATACATACATTTGTATTTACTTATATAATTGCATATCTTAGATGTGATTTATTTTCTCTCAATTCACTTAGTACTATGTATTTGGTTCGAAGCGTTTTGAGTGTAGCGCAAACGCTCCGAAATATTATGTTTTGCGTGCCGAATGGAGAGTATTGCGCGAAGCCAATCAGTGTTTTTTTTGATTTCTTGTGCTGTAGTATAGCATTTTCTCTTGATCGAAGCGCAACTATTAAAGTTTGATGAAACAATATCTCAATTGAACGGTCGGCAATAAAAGTTTGTTTTTTTTTCAACAATAGTTTTTATATGGTTTTCTGAATTTTCGTTTGGTCGTTAAATGTTTTTTTTTAACTCTTACAATAAATAAATAACGCTGGCACGAAAAGGCAATTGAAACATTCGTCTGGCTTTAATTTCACAATAATCATTCACCCACCATTCGCTAAAATATTATTACTCACACCCACAACGTGGGGTCCAAAGTTCTATTGAGTGTTTTTATGAAACAACTGATAGGCTTTGTGGCACCCGATTACCAATAACTTGGAACAACAATAATATATCGTGGAGGTCAACGTCCTGAAACTTTTTCTTTATCTAACTAGAGAATAAAAGACTTTGACAATATCCAACATTTTTTCAACCTCATGTATTGTGTTTTGGGACAATTTTCAGGGACTGGTCAATGAGGTTCTGAACGCTCAAACATTGATAACATAGCGGGAACGAATTGCAACAAGCAACTGATCGATAGATTGAAAATCAGCGTCAAATTTTTAACTGAAATTAGAGGATAAGTATCCAATTAACTATGGCTCAGGAACGTCTATCGATTGGCTTGCAGATTACCAATATGATATTTGCATTGCTTCAGACACTGATACGGCTGATATACCGAACGATTTACGGTACAAAGGGTAAAACAATGCCACCGATTACTGATCCGATTCTACTGCAATCAGCCACATCCTTAGCAAAGAAAATACGCACACAGGAGGTTAGTATGGAATGCTAAGCGTGTATATGCATTTTTATTATTGAAACTTAATTTTGCAGTTAACGAGCGTGGAGGTAATGGAGTCATTTATACGCCGGATCAAGGAGGTTAACCCCTTGCTAAATTGCGTTGTCGATGAACGTTTTGATACTGCACTTAAGGAAGCAGCTGAAGTGGATAAACTCATCAAATCGGGTGAAGTTTCAGTTGAAGATTTAGCGAAAACAAAACCATTCCTCGGTGTGCCGATTTCAACAAAAGATTGTATAGCAGTCAAAGGTATGTGCGCGTCTATAAATGCTATCTGTAAAAAATCTTCGATAAACAATGTTTTTCTCTTTCTAGGCATGCTACATACAGCAGGACTTAAAGCACGTTCCGAAGTGCGTGCCAAGGAGGATTCCGCTGCAATTGCATTAATGCGTAAAGCTGGTGCTATACCGTTTGCGCTGACGAATGTTTCGGAGGTGTGCATGTGGTGGGAGAGCAATAATGTGGTACATGGACGCACACGTAACGCTTACGATACAAATCGCATTGTTGGCGGCTCCAGTGGTGGTGAAGGTTGTATACAGTCCGCTGCTGCATCCGCTTTCGGGTTAGGCTCTGATATTGGTGGTTCTATACGTATGCCAGCATTTTTTAATGGCGTTTTTGGGCACAAGCCTAGTCGATTCGTTGTTTCGAATGTTGGGCAATTTCCATGTCCGTTCACTGAAGAACAAAATAGTTTTCTCGGCATTGGACCGATGGTACGGCACGCTGAAGATCTAAAACCAATGTTGAAAATAATCGCCGGCGATAAGGCATCGCAATTGGAACTTGACAAACCGGTGGACTTGCAAAATTTGCAGTTTTATTATCAGGAATCGGATGGAGGTGGTCGGTTAGTGTCTGAAGTCGACGCTGACCTTCGTGCAGCCATGCAGCGTATTCGTTCGCATTTAGAATCGAAATTCGGCTCAAAACATGTAAATCGCGTTCAGTTAAAGGAGTTCCGTCAATCGGCGGCAATTTGGTTTGCCAATATGAAGGATGATACAGGTCATGGTTTCGCATATCAATTGGGCAATCTGGAGCATGACATTAATCCGTATATTGAATTAGCGAAAATGTTATTTGGTGCGTCAAAACATACATTTATTGGCCTGACAACTGCTATTTTGGATAGTTTGCAGTGTCAATTTGGCTCGCCGAAATATCATCATCTTGTTAAGAAACGTAATCAATTGCGTGAGGAAATGCAGACGCTGCTGAAAAACAATGCTGTGCTCATTTATCCCACCCATCCGACAGTAGCGCCTTATCACAACGAGCCAATTACACGACCCATTAATTTTTCTTATACGGGCATCATCAATGTTCTCGGTTTTCCAGCCACATCTGTACCGTTAGGTAAACTTGGAAGTGAGGGTTTACCGCTTGGTGTTCAAATTATTGGCAATTTCAATCAGGATCGCTTATGTATCGCTGTCGCCGAGGAACTGGAACGCGCTTTCGGGGGCTGGGCGCGACCGGAAATCAAAATTTAGTTTGTATGTAAAGCTTTTTCTTTTGTGAAAAGAAAAATTTCTGTATTTTTATCATTTAGATATACATATATATTTTGGATAAAATATTTTATGTTGTTGGGTAAAACAACAGTTTTAATATAGTTTTTACCATGGAATAAATGTACTAACAATCATATATCCGTATATATATTTTATAAGCGGCGTTACCTAGCTGCTGACATTCAAAAATAATCATAATCTTATAGTTCTAGACTTGTTATTTAAAAAAAAAAATCTATATGATTGGGTATAACTGCAGATGATGATGATGTCAAATAAAAATCGTAACGAAATAGAAAACAAAACATAAAAATTGACTTTCGACAGCCGCCAATGCAATAAATAGAAAATAGTGCTACTTGATTATTTTCAGAAGTTGTAAGTCGTCGTTGCGCTGATAATTATGAGATACACGAAATGAACTGGGATTAAAAAAAAAAAATTTTCTAAAGTAATATGTAAGTGATTTAATTTAATTAATTTTTTTTTGTAAGAAC
The DNA here is from genome assembly GCA_035078745.1 of Diastata ussurica. Taxonomy (NCBI): domain Eukaryota; kingdom Metazoa; phylum Arthropoda; class Insecta; order Diptera; family Diastatidae; genus Diastata; species Diastata ussurica. Next base: position 10,305 of record JAWNPW010001030.1, read on the forward strand.
ATTTTACGTTTTCACAGCATATTTTCAAATTATAAAGTAATGTAAATGAAAATGTGTATCAACTGCAGCTTTGATGGTGACTGGACTTATCCACTGCAATATTTGCAATAGTTTTATATTTTGCCGCCCAGCGACTGAATTAGCTTCAATAGCTCGGAACGTTTTCCCTTAATCAAATCCATATGCATAGATGTGAGTCCTTCAATGCATTCATATCGATTTACATAATCAGCAATATTGTCTGTCATGCAGATGACATGAATGCCGCAATCATAACCGTTTGCTTGTTGTAAACATCTGATGGCCCGAAATTGAGCCAAACGACATCCGAGTATTTCCTTAACCCTCTTTACGAAATCTTGTGATACCAATGTGTTGTTATTGCCATACGAATCGAAGTGATAGAAAGTTTTTTCAGGTCTCGAGAGCACGAGCAGGGACCAATGCGTACCTCCTGCCGCAGTTGTTTCATTGTCATTAATAGCGAAAAATATGAACGGTTTTCTGGGAGCCCGCAGCTGAGCAAGCATCTGCTCCAGCTCACGATCGTCCATATGTTTCATACATTGTGTAACCTCTGGTGGCACGAAAAGCAAATCTTGATTTGTTTTGTATTTCACCTTTTCGAGATATTCATAGTAGAAAGAAAGTATTTGATCATTTAGCCAGTGCGGTCCCTGCAACAATTGTACATCTGACATACGTAAACAGGTCTCGTTGAAGCTTAGCGCTATTGGATCAGCGTGCGAGTAGGAACTCATTTTGTGATTAGTATGGTGGTTATGGCGGTGGTGGTGGTGATGATTCTGCTGATGTGATGATTGTCTTGAATTTTGCCTGTTTTTTTTTTCAATTAACATTAATTTTTCCCCGATCGTTTCTTTAAAGAAATACCTACCTTAGTATTTGTTTCGCCTGTGGCAACATTTTTTTACAAATTGAATCATTGAAATGAATAAAAACTTGTAATTTTTTATGTGCAGAAAACTATTCTCTCAAATGAAAACCTTTTTTTTGTTATGTTGTTTCTTTTTATATTCATTCTTCATTTTCAACTTTTTCACATAGATTTCGTTATTTACTTTAAATATTTGTTTTCATTTTGTTTTGATTTGTTTTCAAATATGATAAAAAATTATTGAAGAAACGTTTGATGTCGTGTTCTTTGTCGACACTGTCGAAGATGCGCCTGTGAATGATTGATAGATTTTCTTTCGGATTTATTTTATTATAAATTTAAAATAATATTTCGCAAATTTATTTTTGTTATGCTCGCGTTTTAGCACATACTATACTATAGTATGTGGTTTTAGTGCACACTTGTATCCATACAAGCACGCACACATACAATCAAAAATGTCTGTCCATAAGCGTACATGACACGGACAGAAATTTGATGGTCGTCTTATTTTGTTAATTAAGACCAGTGCGATGCGTGGGCTTATCAAGCATATCTATATCTTTGGGTCATCGCCATAGAGGATATAGGTGAATTTCACATTGAAAAATTTAAATTTTACGTTCTGAAAATATTGATGATTTTATTTCAGGGTTGATATCGTTTTTAAATGATTCTTAACGTTTTCCATTTCCAGTTCATTCCTGACATAGCAGTCCATTTCCATTTTATATTAGTATTAAACAACAACAAAGCTTCTTCTTCATTATGTTAGATTATTCTCTTCTTCTTTTTTCTGTCATTTTGAGGGTTACTATCAAGAATATCTTTACCCTTTGGGTCCTCGCCATAGAGGATGTAAACTGTTTACATTCGCCAAAAAAAAAGAAAAATAAATTTAAAAAAATAAAAATGTGAACTATTTTAATATTTAACAAGATATATAGAATGTAGCAAATAGCATCAAGTAAGTTAAATTCTTATATTTATTATTATTTCCTATATTGATAACTATTATAGTTGCAGTAGCCGGCAAATGTTTTATCTTGGAATGACGATAATATTTCATTTATCTTGTTTATTATTAATGAGGCATTAGCAATTCTATTTAAAAATATTTTAGTAGTTATCACAAATCTAAATTTCGATGTTGAAGAAAACTTATTAAAAAATCGTTATGAACACAATCAATAACACAGGTTGACCTTGTTGGTCTTGTTGGTCGACTGGGCGTCATTTCCGAAGCTATTGGCTGCCCTAGGGCAATCCGAATCCGCAGTTTGATTTGGCCTATTACATCACGATTTTGAGGTATTTGATATTGATTTTATATTCGAAAAATGGGGTATTTGACTACTTTTCATATACTGTACAGTTTAAATTTTACTGATTACTGAAAAAAATTGCTGCAACTAGTAAAATTTTGCTGCTCAAAGTTTCCCCCATTTTGCTCATTCTTATTGTGATTTGACGTAGGAGAGCACACGTCCTATACATTTTAGGTATA
>JAWNPW010001031.1:0-12708 GCA_035078745.1 Diastata ussurica
GGTTTTTCGTCGCTGACGTAGTTATTGTACCAATCTTGATGCTACAATATGTATGTCGCTGTCAGTTTCAGTTCAATTATTGACGGATTAAATGTGATGATAATCAATATGAAAATATTGAGTGTTTACAATACGGGCTCGAAAGTACAAAGATATTTTAAAAAGCGGATGAGATATTGTGGATGCGGATTAATAAAAAACAGAATTTGTAAATCTTATAATAACCTTCATTATTACGAACATATAAACTTTAGAACAAAAATTTAAAATTTACTGAAAAAATTCATAGTATTTTTTTTTAAATGAAATGATTTATTTGAAAAATGCTATCGCCGCAAACGTAAACTACGTAAAGTAGATACAAAAATAATTTCAGGCGAAATATCTCACAAATTGTGAGCCAGAAGATTCGATCGGCGTTCAGAATCCGGTTGTTAAATTGTTCCCTTGAAGCCAGAATTGAGAATCATGATATTTGATTTTATTTGTTTTATAATTGATTATTATTGTTTTTTTTAATTCAAAGCAAAATAGTTTATTTAAATAAAAAAAAAAGGTTGAAAAAAGTTTAAATAATGTATTTTTTTAATAATTAGTAGTTGGTTAATATAAGTAAAACTTTCAAATGATCTACAAACCCATAAACGGATTCGCATATATAATGCCACCATTTTCTCCGACACTACTATTAACCCCAACAACACCACCACCAAGGAATCCAATGCTGTTCATCGCCGACTGAGCATTTATTTTGCACAAATTGGTAAAGTTATCGTTGTCGCCAACAAGCGTTGCCATATCGTCGTCGTTACGAGTGTTGCAGCTGCTGCCGAGAAGTTGATCATAGCTACTGATATCGGTGCTGATAACGTCGACATCGTCTTTCTCGAGGCTATTGCGATTGCTACCACCAAGTGAGCTATGCAATGCATGTGAATCTTCGTAGCTACCGCCGCCGCTATCATCGTTGGCATTATTCGATTTGGTATCAATGTGTGCACCGAAGTCATTTAAAAGTTCTTCTTCGTCCTCGACCTTATCATGTTCACCGAGCGAACGACATCGAAAGATTTCAGCTACCAATTCAGCGTCGTTAGTAGAACTATTTGAACCAGAATTACGTCCATTAGCATTGATCATGATACCCTCCTCGGCAAAACTCAGACGAACATTTCCACGGCTGCTACCGTTATTTGTACCACCCCCACCGGCAAAACCATTTATACTGCTTCCACTGATAATACTGCCGAGTCCACCACCGACGCCGCCACTGCTACCACTATTAACGATTATAATCTCATGGCTGAGACTATTTTTGATATCACTAGACGATGCGCTGAACGTAATCAATTGCGATTTTCGCCGGTTTTGAAGAGTGTTGTAACCATTTATTGGTGCCTCATGATACTGATGTTGTTGTGCCATATTAGAATTATTACTTCCGCCCGCACTACAACTGGAACCAATATCGCCACCATTTATACTAATCACATCGAGTGTACCCTCTTTGCAGATCATCGAACTTGGCTTGTTGTCAACCAGAACGATCACCACCGAGTTGTTGTTATCATTCTGGCTGACCGAATGTCATCTATCCGTTGTATTATCCGCTGCGTACGATTGTGCAGCGGCGACGGCGGCATTAAATGAGCTCATCGATGTGCTGTGCGGTGCTGTGCCGCTGTAACTCGTCAAAGGCTGTTGATCATTGTGTATTATGGCAGCGTTCTCATCGTCAATTGCTGCGGCATCATCCGGATGCATTTCGTGTATGTCCATGTGTTCTTCGATTTTTGTGTTCAATTTTTGTTGATGTGCTACATATTATTGCGTTAGTTCATTTGCGAGCGCATGTGTAAACGCAAATTTCCAGTTATATGTTTGTTTTTGTTTGTTTGGTGAAAAAAGAAGATATTGTTTTTGACATGTGGTTAGTTACGTATTTCAATACCCAACACCTCCTCCCCAGATGTTTATTTTTAAAATTTAATTTTAGTAAAATGAAACGTATAAAAATAAGCAATTATTTAAATCGATTAAAGCGAAAATGAAATTCGATTTCTGTGCAAACTATAAACGGTTAATCTATTCTTTCAACATCGAATAAGCCTGAGAAAACTATGAGTCAGTCCAACCGGAAAACCCGTTTTTCCGTAAATACGACTGAAAATTATATTTTATTGATGTTATTTATTTAGTTAACGGCTGTTAACCATTTATAAATAAGAAATATTAAAAATTTTTGAATGTAAAAATTTTGATCTTAATTAAAAAGTTGTAAATTATGGCATAAAAGTATGTACACCCAACTCTTTTTTTACACGGTTTTTTTTTTCACGGATTTGAAGTTACACTGTTGAAAATCATTGTCTTGTAATTAAGTTGGTATGTATATGACATAAATTTATTTTATGAGCGGTCTAATAGAAATTGAAGTCTTTTGACCAAATTTACCGCACTTGACAGCACTGCTGTAATGTACATACATAGTTGTTACTGGGAAATGACCTTATTCGATAATTTTTACCTACCCATTTCGTTCGTATGACATTTACATCAGATATTGCATCATGGAAGTGTTTCAGTTTATTAGCTCGCAATATTTAATCAATTGTTCGTGTATGCATATCAGAAGTTTTACAGATTTCAACACTTTTTTACACGGTTTTTCGAACTAAATATAGTTCTCAATTTCATCTTAAACGGTTTTCAGATGACATGGAACGTATACCCCATTTTACAATAGGAAACGTCTATTTTTTTACACGGGTTTCTGAGGAACGTATCTACCATGTAAAAAGAGAGTTGGGTGTATACTCTTGGTAAAATTTTGGAATCATATTTTTAAAAATTGATTCTAATACTTTTCGAAACGAAAAATTGGTGAACTTTATTGTGGCGACGGGGTTTAAGTCCAGGAAGCTGTATCAGCCCAGGTTCAACCATGCTTAGAAGGTTTTTGGGAAGATTCAAAAACTAACGCACCAACATTTCTCAAGTGTTCAGTTCATGTATTTTGAAAAATATAACAAAAAAACTAGATAATAGTAGATATCAGTTATCGGAGTTTTATAAATTTGCTATTTCGGTTGTTATACCCTTCACCAAGGGTATATTAAGTTTGTGTGTCTGTTTTTGGATTATAGATTTGATCACAGTTTCATTCTCTTTTTAAAGTGAGATTTGAACCTTACGAATATTAGGTGAGCGTGATATCGTTATTTGGTAGGATTGTAAGGCGTACTGCATACACTCAAATAAATTTATAACAATCTTCATGATCATTCATGATTACCTTCCCAAAAATCAATTCTTATATTTCTCATGCAAGAAAATTCATCGAGGATATTTTTAACTTGTGGGTCAAAGCGAAAAGAAAAAACAAAAAAAAAACATACTAAAATATTCTCAATCTAGTCCGTTTCTGGTAAGTTTTACTCAACACTTTTATAAAACGGTTAATTTTTACGTTCAATATCAAGATCGGCAATCGCGAGAAACCAAAATTTACACATTTTCAATAACTACACCACTGAAATTAAAACTAATAGTCAGAACAACTTATCATTATCAGTTAGTTGCATACGTCAAAAAAGTAAAGAGTAAACAACAATGGTAATATCAAAACGATGTCAACTTACCCTCATATCCTTCATTGTCATGCATTTCACGTGCAGAACCGATAATATTCTCCTTACCCTCGAGCACAGCCAAAAGACACTGATGTATACAAATATACTGTTGTTCAGTTTGCACCATCCAAACACGCTCTATAAATTAATTGATCAATTGATTTATTTTCGAAGGATGTTCAAAAAATTAACGGGCTTATAAACCTTTTCGCATGGCGTACACAATTCCGAATATATCGACGTAGTCTGAAGTGTTAATCTGCTGCAGAATACGATCGAGCGTTATAAATGTACCGGAACGCCCAACGCCAGCACTACAATGCACTACAATGGGTCGCTGTTCGCTACCGATGCGATCGCGGAATGCACGCACAAATCGCACCAGAGTTTGCGGTGGATTCGGTACGCCGAAATCGGGCCAAGTGGTGAAGTGGAAATGGCGCAGTATGCGTTGTTCGCTACCCTATTGAAATAAAAGATGTCATTTGAAACTATACTGAGAGTGCCTTCGATTTGTTCAACTTACCCTGCAAAGCATGAATTCGGTCATGACCCAATCAGCATAGTGGCTATCGTTTAATATCTGCACCTTGATGTCACCATAGAAAACTGGCACCGTATCATTAGGCCAATATTGATCGCATTTTTCGCGTCCTTTCTCGAAGCAACGCGTTAACATCACAATAGCACGTGAATTGCTCTCCCAGCACATGCGCCAGAAATCATCACGCGTTGAATGTAATGGACCTTGTGTAACAATGAATTCTCGCGGTGAATTATGCCCGGGCACGTAATTGGCGTTAATGTAATCTGAACCTTCATCATCGTCGACTGGTTGAAGTTTGAAACGTGAATGATCATATGGCAAAATGTTGGTAAAACGATTTTTCGGTCGATTACATGGCAAATCGGCAAATGTACATGGCTGATCACGTCCTACATGTTTCAGTTCTTCGAATTCTTCACTGAAACGGAAATCCGAATCAGCCGACATAAGTCGATAATGTTCGGCAAAGTTCTTGATGAGTATGGGGCGGTTTTGTTCGATGACGCTATCTGGCAGCGACATGTTGTCGTTTGCTCGTGAATCCTTGGTCCTTTTGCGACAATTGTTGCGTCGCCGCTTGTAGAACATGAGTGTCACGAGCAATATCAGTATGATCGTGAATGGAACGGTTATGGCAACAATCAGCGATGTATTATCTTGATCTGCATTTGAAAGAGAGGTTTTTGAGAAATGCTCCGGTATATAAATAAATGAAAAGGCAATCTTCATGTTTCTGTCCCGCAAGAAAGAACTTACCAAGTGATGTTAATAAATCTTTATATTTAAACAATGTTTAGATATGATTTTAGACCAAGACATGGAGAAAAGTTATTGGATTGCATAATTAGTTTGAAACTCAGAAATGTGGTTTAAATTGGAAATTATTCTCCTATTTATATATTTTGTGAGTTTTCAAACTGTTGCGAATAGCAAATTTCAACTCACCAGTTTGTATTGGGAAACTGTATGCCGTATCCGTGAATTTATCTGCCGCCGTGAACGCGCGCACTTTTACTTTATACGTTGTGCCGGATTTCAATGGACCATTACAGTAACCATTTTTTCGATTGTCACAGTTCTCTGTACCGATTGTGAAATCTTCCACAGAACGATTGTCAAAAGGATAGTAGGGATCGATCACCTGGTAAGGTAACCAAACACTGTATGATTGTACGTCATGCCAGCTCGGCATCTCCAAACCAGAGGCATTTTTGGTATCATCTTCGGCCACAATGATTGTGTACATACGTACCTGAAGCAATTATGAAATAGGAAATTAAAATGTGTTCAGAATTAGTGAAATCGGCAACTAAAAATTTTTAATTTTTGATAACAAGTTGATAAATCGAAACGCATAAGTAGTGGTAGTTTTGAACCGAAAATATTTGAACGCTCGTCCTGTTAAAAAAAATATGAGGACTCTATTTTCAGATCAAAAACTACCACCAGCTAGGAGGTTTAGCGATATGTCCACCTTTTCTCAAAATCAAGAATTTTTCATTACCGACTTTACGAATTCTGACCCAATACGTATCTTCGAAATTTGTATATTAACCATTAGAGCGCCTCACTAAAATTATGACTCGCGATTATTTCAGCTCCATCGATACAAGATTCACTTCCAGGAGGAACCTTCATACAATTTTTCGTGAGGCACTCTAATGATCATATTACCTGTCCATTCTGATCCGAGAAATAATTTTTACGGAAACGTATCTGTATTGTTGATGAACTGCGATAAACCTCAGTGGGCACGACCTGAGTGGCCGGACGCGGAGGAGCCAATATCGGCATCGTTTGCTTGTATTCGCGTTCCGGACCATATCCAATGGCAGTTTTAGCTTGGATTTTGAAAACATACGTTTCACCAGGTTTGAGATTCTTGATTGAACCGTTGGATTCTTCCGAATCGAAATCTTGAATGCCAGCTTCTGACATATTATTAGCATTTGTATATGCTATGGAGAATTGACGAATAACACCGTTGGTCTCGCTCAATGGCAGTAACCATTCGAAGAGTATTTCGCTCGGTTGCACATCGATTGGATGGAAACGTTCAACACGTCCGGGCACAGCCTCGTTAGTACTGAAGCTAGCGGATAGCGGTGAGCTACTACGTAAAACCGATGATTCGGTGCCAGAGCGCACTACAACGGTGAACGTGTAATTACGATGTGGACGAAGATCAGTGATTTTGATTTCATTGCGTGTGGTCATATTTTGTGCGAGTATATTTTCGGCAGTCAAATATTGAATGTCGAAATCATTGTACTCCCCCTTGGGTAGATCCCAACGAAGGGAAATGTCCATATCGGATATATTGGTCGCATGGAGCTGTGTTATTGGCTCCGGGAAAAGACGATCTTGACGTTGTATTGGCAAACTGGCAACACCACCGCTTACTGTCCACACAGTTATATTGTAAAGACGTCCTGGCACGAGACTTGTGAAAGTCACCTTACGATCTGTGTCATTGGCCAATTTTTCCTTATCCTTGATTTCGGCATCCCCCAAAGAGAAACGATAAATATCAAACTTAGACGACGACTGTGGCGTTGGTGTATACGCTAGTGTTATCGTATCGCGCTCATCTTCTTGTCTATCGTTGACCACGACAACCTCGGATTGTATAAGAGGCATTGTTCGTAGAAAAAGGCTAGTTATACCCGAAAATATACCATATGAGCTCGTTTGTATGTCGAACTTATATTGTACGCCAGGCATCAGATCACTTATTAATATACGTACAGTTGATAAATCTTCGGCTGCAAATATTAAATGATCAAATATTTACTAAAAAGTTTTCCATTGTTGTGTATTACCTGATTTATTTTCAGATACGTTTTTGCTTTGTGTATAAGATGGGTTTTCCGTTGGCCACCATTTGAGTATGTAGGACTCGACACGACCCTCTGGTTTCGGCCATTCCAATGTGATATTACGCGAATCGACTAATTGTATTATATTCGAGACTGGATTAGGTGGAACAGTTGTATTCACCTCTTGCGGAGTCGGACTTTCCACACCGAAACTGACCGTATTCACTTGTATTGTATATTTTTCACCCTTGGTCATATCGATAATATCCGTTTCAGTTTCACGCACGCTTGTCAAGCGTACCCATTGCTTTTCGCTGTCTGTACGATAGCGTATCGAGTATTCGGTGAAGTCGCCGTCATCTGGCGGTGACCAACGTACCAGTACTGAATTGGTGCGCATTGTTTCGATGGTCATATTTCGAGGCGGATTTGGAACTAAAAGTGAAAAGAAAAACTAGTTGGGCAAGTAACAAATTGACCAGCGCAGTGATACTCACAAACTGCTTGGAAATATGCGTGTGGCTCACTGCGCAAGCCGTGGCTAACAGCGAATACTTTAACTTCATAGCCAGCGCCAGGATTAAGGTTTTTAATAACTAACCGCGAATCCTTTGTGTAAAGCGTACGCACTTCCGACGTACCATTACGTGAATAGAGAACTTCGTACTGCTCTTGCTTCGAGTTCACATCACTCTTCCAGCTGATGTTCAGACCCATTTTAATGCTTTTCAGATCTTCTATTATGGGTGATGATGGGCGCGTCACAACGAATATAGTCGTTTCGTTTGATTCCATTTTCTTTGAAACGGCCTGAACCGACAATGAATAATTCCGACCAGGTAACAAACTTTCCAAGTTAAAACGCGTGCGTTCCGTGGTAAGAGTGCTTGTATCACCATTGAATGTTTCCAATTCATGACAGCTATATTTGTAAGTGCCGGAAAAGCACTTATAATGATTCAAAAAACACCGAAAAAATATGTTGGGAACAAATACTCACACTATACGAAATTCATCCTGTGTACTAGCTGGATCTGGTTCCCAGGTGATGATCATCGCATTTGTCTTATCATCGTTAAACGAACGTAATTTTCGTATGGGCAATGGGCGCAATGTTATGTCGCCTGTAGCTGGCCATGATGTTACCTTACCTGATACCGTTTTGACAATGACATTGAATGTCTTACCCGGATCAATTATGTCCCGAAAGTCAAAATGCGCTATTAGGTCGTTGCTACGCTGTACGGTCGATTGCCGGCGAGTCGTCGCCAATGATACTTGATATTTATCAAACTCGGAAATGCCTTTCGGTGCCTCCCACAAAACTCGAAACGAATTAGATGTTATAAAGTCCTTGTCGAAGGTAACATTCAACGGTCGTAGTGGTACAGTGCGATACTGTGCAGTTGTTGGCAATGAAATTTCATCTTCGGACATAGTCTGCACTGATATGTTGTAAGCACGTCCCGGTACGAGTCCTTTGAACGCAGCTTGTGCTGGCCCGGGCGGTTCTCCTTCCTTTTCCACATATAGTACACTATCGTTGGCATCGGGTGGCTCAATTGATACTTTATAGTGTGTGTAAATACCCGCGGGATATGGTGGTTGCCAAAGAACGAGCAATGTGGTTTCATTACGAAACCAGACAATGAATTTACCAGGTGTGTTGGGCTCTGTTTATTTGTTCATCCGTTTGGAGATCAAAAGTTTTAATACAGATAATTAGAAATGGGATAAATATAATTATATTTAAGTTTTCATACAGCGTGTATAAATACAAAGTGCAAATTTTTTCAAAGACACTTGCATCGTAGATCAGTGGTCGGAAAAAAGGGAACTTTTGTAGTAGAGAACGAGAAGTTTTTATGCAAGTGAGAAGTAAAAGACGCTAGAAAAACAATTCCGTATCTAGTGAAATGATATGCAAGCAAATAAGCGTTTCGCTGTGCTGTATTTTAAGAAGATGTGACTTTTTATTTTGCTCGCATTGTGCTTCTTTCACTTGAGACTACATGATATTTCAATCTGTGTTATACCTCCCATACACGGTAGATCATAGCTTCAATCATTTCGTGTACGTGTTGATTGACGCTGCGCCACACACGACGATCATTTTGCCGTAATCATACAGTCTTTCGTTGCATTTGTATTCTTCCGCGACATGCTTACCTTTCACTGGCAAATAAAAAATGACAATTTGACTGACATTTGGCCACACACGAGACATCACACTGCGATCATTGATTGTGATCACGCCAAATGATCACAAAATATCAAAAAATTTAAATATTTTGTCATGATCGCATGATCAAACAAAATCGTGTCTGTGTCACACATACACTCTTATTTTCACTCACAGAACCAAATTTGATTGAAGCTATGATCTTCCGTGTAGGGGGGGCATTACTCATTATTGACAATTTGGTTTTTTTTTTTTTGCTAGCTTTTTAATATGCCATTTTGATAGTAATATAAAGAAATCATAATTTTTTTCAATATTATAATTAAATATTAAGATTATATCTTAAGTGTATTTCAGCGTATTTCCACGGTTGTTTTTTCATTCAATATGAAAGTTTATTATTTATTTCACATGATAGGTTATTATTTCATATTACATATTAAAAAAGTTATGATTTTTGAATATTCAAAAATTAGCGAAGATGAATAAATTGTCAATCAATAGCGATTGAAAATCCTGTAAAGCGTCTTCCGTACGTGAATAAATTTCTATAGAAAGCAAAAAAGCTGAAGGAAAATCCTTGTAGTGTGCGTCTTCTCGATTGCATCACCACAAATTCCTTCATGAAATTCCGGTTGGTTCTCCAATTTTCCCACCGCTACTCTAGATATGCTTTTGAGAGTGTTGTTAATCGTACATAAAGTTACTACAAGACAAGACATTATAATGACAATTATAAAAACAATTATTATTATGTGGTTGTTGTAGCACAATTGTAAATTTTTCTATTTAAATTTTTATAGATTACTTATTATATTAGAGTATAGCTTCATTTCCATATAAGATTATAGGTCAGATTGATATAAAAAAAATTTATATCGCACTTTTTATTAGATGTACATACATAAGGTTTACTGGATTATAGTTTTATTTTTGTTTGAGATTATTATTCATAAAACGAACGAAACAAAGCGCGATTCGCGCAGTGTACCTCTCCTCGTTTTCACTAACATATGCATTCTGCTCTAAACATTTCGAAAAATAATAGTGAATTTTAAAAGGAAATGTAGTAGATATTTCAAACAAAAAAAAAAAAAATATGTAAAATTTTCAAAAATAAGTTATGATTTTCGGAAATAGTTAAAAAAAATTCAATACCAACATATTCTGAAAGTTTCAAGCCAATCGGGATATTGCTTTAAAAAAAATTTAACTTTTTATAAAATTTCGACGTTTTGGTCACCTACCGGAGAAATTTTAATGTACGAAAAACCCATTAATGCCAATATATTCTGTAAGTATAAAGCTTAGAGTTCGAACATTCAATTTTATATACATTCAATTTTATATACCTCTCAGTTTGTAGGGAGGTACCAAGCCCATTTTATATATCGAAACTATATATAGCCTATAAATCCCTCATAATAGTCAATCTGATGCTGTTCCAGCTTCAAAAAGACCGTTTGACGAATAGCAAAGATATTACCACATCAAAAAGTTTTCTATTCAAGTGTCCTTTTAGTCTAAGATCTCACTGCTCATTTCTGGACTCATCTGTTATTTGGGTAAAACTGAGCGCAAATGAAAGATAATGTTTATATTAGTAAATAGATTTGGTAGTCAAAATTTGGCCGCATGTACTGTTAATAAGCGCATTAAGTTGCATTTTCTTTTCGAAGCTCCAGCCCCCAAACCGTTCAATCAATGTGGTCTAAAAATGGCAACTTAAGAGTTTGAGAGAATTATCTAGGAAAGGTTTTGTTATTTTTTGTCCTACCCAAAATAGACGGGTAGTCGCCATACAACAAAAAGTGAAAATATCTTTTTGGGCACAAACTAATGATGGTATTCTTGGCTCTGAATTGAGTTTCCAATATATGAACTACAATCTAAACAGTTGGTACAGTTATCGAGAAAATAGATATTTTCACTTTTTGTTGTGATGACTACCCTTCTATTGTGGGTAGAACAAAAAAAAAAAACAAAACCTTTCCTAGATAATTCTCCCAAAGTCCTAAGTTCCAAATTTAGACCACATTGATTAAACGGTTTGGGCGCTGGAGCTTCGAAGAGAAAATGCAACTTGATGCGCTTATTAACAGTACATGCGGCCAAATTTTGACTGGCAACCCTAGCGTACTTTATTAGTATATGGTTTATCTTTCAATTGCATTGTGTTTTAGCAAAAAAACATAAGGGCATAGGCGTGTTACAGTGGAATTTCGCAATTAAATGATGGCAACTTGAAGATGCGCCAATTTTAACGCTAGCAACCCATGTGTACGTTAAAGATTATCACTGTACCTTCCATTTGGTATATAACTCATTAAAATAGCATGGGCGCTTCGATAATTATCCGCGTTTTTATGTTTTATCGCGGCTGCACAGTTACAGCAATAATTGACGCAACCGAGGTTTATGTTATTCTTTGAACCATTCTCTTTCGATTCGCATATGGTTTTTTAAGATAACACGTTGACGAAAAAAATCTAAGATTGACTACCAAATCTATCGCTCTTTACTAATATAAACATTATCTTTCATTTGCGCTCAGTTTTATCCAAATAACAGAAGAGTCCAAAAATAAGCAGTGGGATCTTAGACTATTTTATTCGAATAAAAAAAAAAAAATGAAGACCGCGTTTCAGTATAGTTATTTTGTATGGCAACTGTATCTAAATCTGGTCCGATCCGACTGAGTAGAACTGGGTGAACTGATAGAATCATAAATGATAGAAAGAACTGATGAACGGATAGATAGACAGACAGCCATGACTAAATCGATTTCTGCATCGACGATCAAAAAAGTTAAAACGGTATAGACACTGGAGTTTCGAAAAGAAAATGCATCTTCCTGCACTCATTAACAGTATTTGCGATAGGATTTTGACTGGCAACCCTATCGTTCTTTACTAATATATAGGTCATCTTTCAATTGCACTGAGTTTAAGAAAATAACTGCCGGGCCCAGAAATTTAATAATTAATAAATTTAAAAAAAAAAAATGTTTCTAAAATTTTACTTGGAAAGATGAAGCGCGAACGAGCCCAACATTAATGATAAATGAGTTATTTTTTCCATTAACAGCATTTCCAAAATAAAACCTCCTCCCTTTTTTTAAATTTTTTAAATGTGAATTTTTATGTCTTCCGTCGGGAGATAGGTTTTAATTTCAGACCCCTTGGGTTTTTAGGTTGATTTTTTCAGAATTTTGCGTAGATTTCGTTTTTGCTGTACGCCTTTTTCTCACCCGAACAAATCGCCCAACCCTAATGTATATATCAGACTGATTCTTATGAATGCCAAAGAATAAACTAGATAAAGGCGCTCCACACACCAACTCCAAAAAAGTACAAACAAAATCTGTGAGAAAACTCAGCTCTCTATCCGAAATGGAACGGGTGCCTGTGAGCATTTATTTTTTACAATGACGATCAAATGACAATAAAATTTAAAAACCAGTAAAGAAGCAATAGTATCTTCGGCATGCACCGAAGCTTCTATACCATTCAACATAAGTGTAATAGT
>JAWNPW010001032.1:0-12699 GCA_035078745.1 Diastata ussurica
TCAAATATTTTCGGAAATTGTAACTGCATGGTATCTGGCAACACTGTACTGTGAAATAAGCCATAAAAGAGAAGATTAAGCGCATAAAAGAGAAGAGAATGAGAGTTCCTAAGTTTTTTTTCGGTTCGCTCTTTTTCACTTCATTCCTTCGTTTTGTTTATACGTCTCTTTTCCACTTCAATTTTATGTTTAGCTCTTTTGCTTTAATACAGTATTTTCCCGATTCAGTCATCTTTATGCCGGCTATGAGATAACATATTAGCATTAAATTTCGTTAAAAACATAAGTTGAAAAAATAGTTTGATAAAAAAAATATGTGAAAAAAATTATGTGAAAATAACGCAATGAAGTTTAACTGAAGTCTGTTTGACAATAACGTTTGTACGTGTATCGTGTTTTTGTTATTAGTAGAAGAAAAATTAAGATAAAGCAGCGCTTTAATTATTACATTTTCGTTAAACATAATTTTTTTTGTGTATATTTAGTAGTTACGCGTTAATTTTTGAAGTTGCTTTTCTCATTGACTCGTTTTTGCTTTAGATGAAAAGTATCTAAACGGTTGTTTTTTCACAAAAAATGTTTTAAATTGCTTCAATAATTGTGTATATACAACATAAAAGAAATCAAAAGAGCATTGTGAGTAAGAGCATAGAAAAAGAAGTTTACATATGAAAAGTGGAACAAAACACAAACACCAATAAAATTGCAAACATAATCTTATTTGAAAGAAGAGAAAAGAGAAAAATTTTATAACTCATAATAGAAGCAAAGTGTGACTCACAGTTAAGTTATGCGCTCTAGCAAAATTACTACAACTTTCGTGATTACAAATGAATGGTTAACTGTTCAAAAGTTCGTATATATATTGACAACTCGAAACATGTTAGATTGTCTATTCTACTAATTTTACCAAAACTTCTGCATATTCAAATTTCAACTCATTCGCGACAAGTGTTTTTATTCATATTTATTTCATATTCATCGTTTAAATCGAATTCGCAGAATGTAAGACTGAACTGATAACATTCTATAAAAAAAAAAATGAATACTTAGAAACTATAGGTAAATTTTTTTTAAAAAGAACATCTGTTTATAATTTTCCTATTACTTTATTGGATTTATAAATAATAACTCAATTTACAAATTAAAGCAAATTTATTTTTCCTTACAATGAAATGTTTGTTTATTTTTCTAATGTTGCATTCTTTAATTTTCTTATTTTAAATTTATTATGGAATATTGTTGTTTCCAATCACTCATGGATAAAATTTCAATCGTATTTCTTTGTAAATTATATAACAAACGTTTTATATTTGACAAAGTTAACTAAATATCGTTTATTTCGTATAAGACTATCACAACTCGAGACATATTATTTTTCTGGGAGGCATTCAAATATTTCCGTTTTCACAAAAACTTCCTTCAATTTTGATTTTGATTTCGTCCCCATGATAGAGTAAGCACAACGATACCAAATTTTTAATTGTGACGATCCTAGACAATACGAATAATGAGAACATAAGCTTATGTACATGTTTTCAATATTTTCAATAAAAATATGTGAAGATTTGAAGCTTTTTATTTGATACATCGAAAATTTGTAAAGTTTTGGTTTCCAATTTCATAAAAATTATTAGAAAACAATTCTTTGATACTATCTAATGAAATACTTTCTGAAAAATGTATTTCTTCATCCAAAAATAAAACATCATAAATTAAATTTTGTTTATAAACATTCATTAAAATAAATGAGATAAATATGAAGCAAAAGAGAACCGAAATATATTTCAGTAAAAGTACTTATCATGTTTTGATAGAATTTGTTCAGAAATACCAACAATATGGTTTTGCGATTTTGTGGTAGCCCAAAAAACTCAATAATTATAAATCGTAACGATTTTTGGAATAAATGTAAGTAATACAAATTTTTTTTGACACTTGGTCATTAAATCAAAAAGATTACGATATTATGGGTGATATTTGATTCACATATATGCAAGTTTGCAGTAGGACGTTTTAAGTGTTTCAGAGCAGGTACGCAGGTAATATTGAGTGGACTTTAAAATCTTTGGGATTATTATTAGATTTTACACAGTTTTCAAAGTTTGAAACTTTTTGCTACTTAGATTCAGTGAAAATTTTATTCAAAAAACATTATACGCATGTTTTAAAAATCTTGTTCCATACATACATATATACTGTAAATATGGAATTCTTATTATTTTGTGAAAAATGTTGAGGGTGTTTTTCTATAACACTTGCATATCAGTTATTGAAGTGTGATATGGAGATGTTTTTTTGAAATAAGGAAAGTAATGAACATAAAGAAATGTTTTGAACTGAAATGCAGAGATAAGACAATGCAATGAGCAAATTGTTGTGATGACGATCATACTCATAATTTTTGTTATAGAATTCATCATCTTTATTTTGTCTTGATATTTCAGCTTGTTTTTTCGACTTATCAAACGTAAAAGGAAAGCTTGATGAAGAGTTGATAATGACAAAACTGACGATAAGTCGATGCGCAGTAGCCGCTGCTTATGCACATTAAAATTTTATTCTCTTTTCATATTTAAATAAATATATTCACAAAGCCGAAGAAGAGCAAAACTAAACAGAAAAAACATTATAATACTTTGGAATGAAATTAGAAAGAAAATCGTAGGAACGAAGCGGAACAAACGCATTAAATATGCGTTTTTGCCTCAAAATTTAGTAGTTTTAGTTGATAATAAAACGAAACAAATATATACGTATGTACGAATAAACGAATGAAGGCAAGTCACACGAAACTAAAATCAAACAAAGAGAAAAAGAAACAATGTACATTCAAGAATTTAAAAACGCACGTAGGCAGACAAATAATGACGCTGAATGGGTGACGTGGCGCGACGGTTAGTTGTGGTGCTGGTGCGGTGTGGCAGCGCTAAGTGGTTGATTGAAGGTATTTGAAAATTGGTTGTTCTCTTATTTAAGCAGACTGTATTTTGGTTTTGGCTCTATCAGATTTTCCCTTGTATTTCTGTCAATATTCGAGCCAGCATTTGACCGATATTGAAATATTTTTCTCGTTTACATGATCTATACTTACGCTGTGCATTTGAAATCAGCAGTTTGTTTTTCTGTACAAAATCTAAGTAAAATGGAAAAAGATTATACTCTTGCCACAACATAATAAGGTCCATCACAGCTTCTTTGTGCTAATCTATCTGAAATTTAATATATGAAGGTATTTTTTGTTGTAAAAGAGCCTTCAATAACATTTTGAGATTCCCGTCCGAGTTGATTTCATGTTTATGTACATACAATTATAAACTTATTTGATTTTTTCGACTTTTTTTCAAGAAATATGACTGCGACATATGTAACATAGATAAGTATGTGTATATCGTATGAAGCTTGCTTGCATAAAACTTTCTAGTTGTCTTGAAAATTTGTTCATAGATCAAATACCTGTAAATTATCTCATACAGGATTTATCGGACATCATTTTACAAGCTTTCTTCAAAATTGCATATATGCATTAACTTATATTCGATTTGGACAGTGCCAATGAACGCATAATTTCGAAATATTATACATACCAACATATGTATTTTGAGGGATATGTTATGAAAAAGCCGTTTATCGACCTGCAAACCAAGTTGTAAATTTTATCTATTCAGCGAAGCGAACAAAAAATGAATTATACTTCTGTGAAAATAAACTTAAAATCAGAACAAATTGCATACATACATATATATCTATGTATGTACATACATATGTGGCCTTTTCAATTCAAACATAAAGAAGGTGTTAATTTTCATTCAAAAATAAACATCAACATGCTATAATAAGAGCATTTGATTTTTCCAAGTTTTTCAATACTGCAATGATAGAAAAACATCAGAAAACCATATGATAGTGCGAAAAAGGGTGTTTGGGAGTATGATTTATATCATAAAGCAGCATGAAGAACGAAATTTTTGAAAGAACACTGATAAAAAATATGTTATGATAAGAATAAGATCACAATCATGATTATAATTAGATTATCGATTATACAACCCTATTACCGGTGGTCATGGATTTGACTGCGATATTTAATGATGATATTACAATAATTTTGATGAATGCTATTGTGCCAATTGGGAATTTGAACATAATTTCTTTCATTTTTTATATGTACGTAAACTGTCTTATGTGCTTCTGGTAGGTTCAAATTTGAGTAGCATGTGGGCACATTGTAGTTCGATCAGATAAGTACAAATTCTATTCAAGACTGAAAGTGTTATTCACTGATACATTCTGTGATCGGAGAGTTTATAATTTTACACTATTTTATTGTAAAAATTTTTTTTTTAACTTCTATGCTGGAGCTCAGTTATTCACTCGAAATCACATATTGTTGTTAGTCACAACAATAGATTCGTAAATTATTACTAGCCAAAAACAATGCATAGAGCCACAATTTTAAATCTGAAAAACTGTACTTAATTTATCCACAATGATGGTTTATTAAGGCAGACAAAAAAAAAGCAACAACGAAAAATACAAATTTATCGTAAAAAAAATTGAGGGAGAATGGAAGCCAAAACGAATGGACGAATAAGGTTACTGACCTAAAATTTGTAACTGATAGTGAAAATATACAAATAATAATTTTAAGAAGTAAGTAACTTTAATTCATTCTTTAACTGACTGGAAAAAGTTTATAAAGAACTTTTAAAAATTTGGTGCAAGCTTTTCACATATGGCCAACGCAATACTGCATTATGAAAACGTTAGTGAGCTTATCAACGCATACCTTCATATAAATATTTGAAACAAGGACTTTTTTTTAATTTTCTCAATCCTTGTAATTGGGAGTATCTACCAGTTGTACTTGAGATTATAGGAAAAATTATTGTGTTGAACAATGTTATCAATAATGAACTTAGAAAATGTTATTGAAAAAGTAGAACAAAAAAATTTTAAAACTAAATTATTCGAAATAATAAAATTTTAATACGTTTGAAATTATTATCTTAATTTTATCTAATTTTACTATTTTAAAACGACAATAGTTGTTCATAAAAACATACATTTGTTCTTTTTCAGATCCGTTTTATGCATCAAATGAAAATATTTTACAAATAAATGGCTTTTACCAATCAATAAAAACAACAAAATTAAAAAAAAAAAAATATAAATCGATAGTTGTGAAAGTGTTTTGTGGGCTTGTTCTTTCAAATTAAATATATTACATAATTTATCTTTTGAAAAAATGAGATATTTGTATATTCATCTCAACTGTGCAATATTAATTTAAATTATACTAAAATAGTTGCAATCAATGGTCATATTACTTTTTAAATTGTTTAAATATAAAAAAAAATCATCGAACAACTATCGGATTAATAAAACAGAGTATTCTACAACACCATCAACACGGCGTCGTTGGAATTTCATATCATGGATCTGAACATGGATATACTGCCAAGTGGGAATATTTTTAGTGAGTTAGAGCGTATTTGCACGACTGGCTACTTTTCATCGCAACCATCAATTGAAGATCAATGGCAACAGGTAAAATAAGATATATTTTAGAAAAAGTAATGTTCCAATGGTATCTTAAACGTGCAACGCATCTTTTGTAACATTTATCTACTGTTATTAAAAAATTTTTCATTGTGGATGTTGTGGATATAAAAACAAATTTCACAACTATATGTGTTGCAAGTGAGCATAGCCTGATATTGACCACATTTGTCCAGCTGAATCTGGTGGAAAGCTGCAGAAACAATTGACTTATTGAAGTCAAAGTTCGGTGAACGTGTTAAGAGAAGAGGTCCTGAAGATTGGTCCCCGAGATCTTGTGATTTAACACATTTGTGGCTACGTTTAATCGATGGTATATGCCAACAAGCCGACGACGTTAGAGGACCTAAGAGCCAACATCGAACGAGAAATAGCGGGCATTTCCGTCGAATTGTGTGGCCGAGTCATCAAAAATTGTCTTTAACGAATCGAATAGAAAGTTTTTTGTCTCAATCAGAAAAAAAAAAAAACGCACAAAGAGAATGAAAAAAACAACAGTAAATTGATTTTTTGTTGGTTATAAAGTTTTTTATCTCAATCACAAGTTTTTTTTCCATTTACTTTTTTGGTGGTTAGAAAATTACTCTTCTGAAGCAGAAAACTAGTGTGAACGATAATCACACTTTTTCTTTCTGATATTTGTATGAAAAATCAAGTTTTTTTTTCTAGTCCAGTCTCCCCGTGTAAGTTTAGGCACCTATGAGCAATGATATATTTGCCAAATTTATCGTAAAGCAAATATGTTTGAGATAATTGCTAAAGATCGCTTACACTAAGAAATGAAAGCGTTTGTCGTAACTTGAATTCAAAATGATTGTGATATGTCCTTCAGAGAGGAACATAATCCTCAAACGTTGAGCCTATTAAAGAGACGTCCATCTCTATATTCTTCTTTGATATTCTGCTCTAATCAACATCATCTTATAAATCCATTAAGCCAAGTCGTCTGAATTTTGCAGTGCAATATTTTTTCTGGGTTCTACCACAATTAAATTACTATCTTCCTTGCTGTTCAAGTTCAAAAATTGTGAAATCGGGTAAAAATTAGATGCATATTTATATGTGAAAACTCAAAAAATGAAGTAATGAAAAAATTCGAAATTGTTGTATGGGAGGTGCCACGAATAGTGAAAAATCACGATGAGTTTATGGCACAATATTTATATAATTTGTTGAAATAAATGCATGCACCAAATTTCATAATAAAATATTGTATATTTATAGCAATAAAAGTATTTTTAGCTATAAATCGGTCTGCTGAAAGTACATGAAAAAATGGTGTGATCCCAAAATTTTTTAACTCGGCATGAGTCATATGGTTTTAATATGGGCGGACGGACGTAGGCCGATTTCTCGTTCGATGCTAATCCAAACTATATATACTTTATACCTCAACAGATACTTCATAAACCAAAAAGTTTTCATACAAACACTTCATTCGATCTCGTCAATTTTAAAAAGTACACAACCTTCACAACTTCAACCAATTGGTAAAAATTTCAGGTTTTTATTTCTACTTAATCGAATGCTACTGTGATTTCAAGAGATATTTTTCAAAATTTCAAGTAAATGTACATATGCAATTGGGGGAAAACATGGGAATTTTACAGGCTAAAAGGTAATTGCCCAAATATAAATTTGTATATGAGTATGTATCAAACTGCAACATCGTTGTAAATGGAAGCGTGCCACAGTTAGACAGTTAACACTTAACTTCAAACATTTAAATGCTTTCTAGTATTGGATAAAAAAAAAATATGTTCAGAGATCACGTTCTAATTATGAAATTGGCTAATTATGAAAAAAGATTATTTTTTTAATACATTTGCACAACATAATTACTTTTTCTGAAAAAAAACTTTTGATAAAGAATGTTTTGATTAATAACCATTTTGAAGCATAAAATTGAAATATCAATAATATAACTGGTCAACTTTAATGTGGAGGTGTAGGACCCGACTCATATATATTAGGTTGTAAGTGAAAATCATGTCTCTTCTCCCAACAAAATGTTAAATAAAAAATGTTCTTCATATATCGTCATAAATGGAAAAGTTTTTACATCTTTCAACCGATTTTTCATCATGGCAGCTATATCTCAATTAGATCTGATCGTGTTATTTTTCTAGAAATCTTCAAGATTATAATAGATATTACAATAACCGAAACACAAAATTTAGTCCACAAAGATTATAAATAAAATGCATTACAATGGACAGGTTTTACCTGAGCTTTGGATATTTAAATTTATTTGTTAAATTGAAGAGTAACAATATTTCCAAATAATCTTTCTTTTTTATCAAAATTATAATTCACATTTGAATGGAAATCTTTTATGTATTCAGAAAATGTTCGTATAAACAAAACTGGTTGTAAATAAGTTCAAAATAAAAAATTTGTGTATGAAAAGAATTTGAAATTTTAAGCACTACTAATAGAGTTGGGCAAGAAACCGAAAAATACAGTCAAAATACAAACAGTTTTTAATTTTTGACACTTCCATTCAAATAATAACAAAATAATCATATGTTGTTTTATTATTATTTTGTCTTTCTAGAAACAACATAAATATATTCTCATAAATAGAATATGTACACTTATATGGATGTGAATTCACACACATACAATAAATGGTAATACACCTACAGATATATTTAAAGGTTAAATATAAATTTTAAAACACATTTATACAAAAACATATGTGGATGAGCTAACCAGTTAGAGTAAATATTCAACAATGCAGCAATAGTATTAGATCGGATAGCTGCATCTTGAAATTCGTTCTTTTTTAGGACAGATGATATAATGAATGAATGAATAACTTTAATTGAAATTGGAACGCTGTACTAAAAAATATTTCAAAGGAAAAGTGAGCCAAATTTTGAAAACGATCTTGGCCGAAAATAGATTAAATTCCACCGTTTGTTACTTAACATCTGTCATCCGATTTATATGAAGTTAGCTGCGATGAATCCATGCTTCTAATGCTGCAAATACCACCAATAGATGGCGTTGCATGTTGCATGACCTCAATACAAAGTTCGGTTATTTTTGGGACACAGCGTTTATGAAAAGTAGCACAATATTTTTATGCTCATTGTCAAATATAATGATATTTAAAGATTAGTATCAGGTAGCATGCGCATTAGGGTGGATCTAAATTTTTTGACTTCCACCTATGCGGAACAGTTGCTCCTTGAAAACACGATTTCAGTCATATAATCATTTTTGTCGAATTCGACCATCTTGAACTGCCTCAAGGATGGATGGAGATTCATTAATTTACGAAAACGAAAAAAATGAAATGATATGAAAAATAGGATAAATGAAGAAATAACGCACCTCCAAGTAACTAGAAATACTCGTCCGAAATTAAAGTCAAAAATTGAACAGGTTTCGAGATATTGCAAAGCTAATTCGCGAAAAAAGTGTTTGAAAAAATCTCGGGATTTAATAGGACGATTGCAAAATTTTTGACATCAAGTTGTAAGTAAATAAATGGTTTACCAATCATGCATACAACACTTTTCGGTTATATTTATGGTTTAAACTCTATGAATATATTGACAATTTTCTATAATTTGTTGCAAAATTTGAGCGAATGTGTTAGTGATAGTGTCAAATTCATAGAACAAAAATTTGTAAAAAATTTAAATTCATTGCGTTAAATGATAAATTACAAAAATTTATATAATTCTGTCCATCAAAATCGGTTGAAAAATATAAAAGTTATAACCATTTGTGTTTAAAAAATTTTATTACCATTTTTCAAACAGCACAGTTGCTTGCGCAATCATAATATATACATCAATCATTTAGAATTAAATTATCGATAAATCAATTAAAACTGCCGAAACCAAAAATGTGACCGCAGTGTTCTATGTACGATTGATAGAACATTTATTTACCTATAACTTGATGTAAAATATTTTGCAACCGACCAACTAAATCCAGAGATTTTTACAATTAACACTTGTTTTCAAAAAAAAATTTCTTTGAAGTCATTGGGGCAGTTCAAGATAGTCGAATTCCCCGAAACAAATTATATGGCTGAAATCGTATTTTCAGGTAGCAACCTTTCTTCATAGGTGTAAATTGATATGGTTAAAAGAAGGCATTCCCATACAAAACCGATCCAGCCTAATGTGCGTTCAGATAAAAAATATCGAAAATGTTTTATTGACCTCTGAGCTAAGTTCACGCCCATTAATAATCTATATGGAAATCACTATATCAAAAATGGCAATAACTACACAAGCATCGGAAAACACATGATTTTTACGATATAAATATATTTTTTTAACATCCATATGTTAGCCGATAAATTTCTGAATACGGAGTTTTGGGTCCGTCGTAACACCCAGCTTATCAAAAAAGAATAAATACACTGATAAGTGTGTTTCCATTAATAAAACCATCATCTATTCATTTACTCGGATGTAATAGTTTTTATTTTTTTTAGTTTAAGATGCATTAGATTTAAACGACATAAGTTGAAGATATACATCTGTAAAAAGGACTGATATACATCGTGATAATATGATAGGAAAAGCTTCACATAGCATACAAAAATGTATTAGGGAGATTAATATTAAATGGAAAATCGATTGTAAATAGGAGAAAATATTGATCACGAATTGAGTCCGAAGCCCAATATTGAAAAGTAATTCGATCTGCTCCATCTTCACGACATGAGTTAAACCAGCTAAAAATTTTAGGTTGAAATTTTTTACAAGTCAACCTTGATTTACTTTGTCAAAAGACGTACGGAAATCGGTGTACCCAACATCAGTTTGATAAGTTGCCCAACATCGTTCATTGACCATACAGCTAAATTAAAGTGAAATTGTAGAGATATATTTTTTTTCATATTGGAAATCTACGTTGATATGACGGTGTTAAAGACGATTCTGAACAATCTGCTCGACTTGTAATAATATACTTAAATAAATTTTTGATTGCACTAAGTTTAGCAATACCATGATAATTTGCCACACATGATTTCATTCGCGACTTACACAAAGAAATTATGTATAAGACTTTAAAAATGTAGGAAAATAACTCAATTGGAATTAGTTTGAAGACAGACTATAAATGTGGTCAATACACGCCTGCAATATGAACCTTAGTACGTTGTCAGCGACGAGATGAAACGATGGCTTAATTTTAAATGGAAAGGATATTTCCATACACAATAACCGGAGAGCTTAGTCAATATTTCCTTTCCACTTTGGCGGTAGCTCCCTCTCATCATTGAAGGAAAACCCGAAGAATTTGCTTACAATATTAACAAAATTTTTAGGGAAAATCAAAACGAAGCTGTGTAAAAATGAAAATCAGAACGAAACAGTGTCAAAACACGAATAAACAGTTTTATTTCACAGCCAACACTCAATGTTTGTGTTCGATTTTTATTGTGCTGGACATATAATTTTGCAAAATTGCGAGTTGTTACCCTGCAGGAAGAAACTGCACCAATTCAAAAGTGAACCGGTTTTAAACTAGTATGTATTGAATTTGAACAGAACTAGTGCGAAACGGTTGTGGTTGACATAAAGAAACGAATATACATAACAGAGCCATTCAACAAAAAAAATTTTTTTGTTCTTGTCAAAAAGTGTAAAAAAGTGAAATATTATTTTAATAAAAAGTGGGTTATAATAATTATGAAATGAGTAATAGAAATTTGTGTAATTGTATTTTTATAAATATTTCTAACTTTATAGAATACAAGCCACAACTTCTTTGAAGTAATGGCGGCATTGGCACATCAAGAGATGCTAACGCAAAAATAAGTTCGGCTGGAAACGATGCTCCAGAAGCAGTACTTCGAACATTTATAAACACGTCAATTTTTGTAACATATAAATATATATATATATATATAAATTTTTTTCTTTTGACTAAATAAAGTCTGAATAAATAATGTACATATTTAATTTTTTATTTAATTAATATCATATTTTTCTACTAGAGTAGATCGACCATTCGGATCCACCATTTCTAGTTCTTTTGTTCAGGAACTCTTTCACAATTAGTTCTCAGTGAGCCAATCCGAAACTGCCGCTCAGCTGCATCGCAGTAGCAACTCACACCTCCTATGTCATTGCCATGTTAAAAACGACTGTGCGTTTTAGAGAAAAACAGTTCGAGCACTAACTTATTTTGCACCAGTCTTTTTCTAGTCTTGAAGTAGTTCGATTTCCTGCAAAATAATTTTTAATATATTTGTTAGTATGTGTAGTTAATGTGCATTATTTGAAAAGGAAGCTTCCACAGACGCACAGTGGCTTAATATCGTATATTGTATTCCAAAAATAGATGTTTTTGAAATTTTTTTGATTGAAAAATCTTTGTACATTTTAATCCAAAATCTTTAGGTGATTTGGATAAATCGTTTCATTTGTAGAGCTAGTTAAAGTACACAAATGTTCAAAGTCAACAAAAAAATTTATCTTTTTTAGAACAGACTGTATTCAACCTCAAAAATTCTTCATAAGATCGAAAAATAAAATGATAAATTATATTTTAATTGGAAGGTAGGTTTATTATCCGAAGCGCCATTTTGAGCACTGTTTTTTAACTTGGAGTTTTGTTTAAAAAAAGTTGGCGAGTGTCATAATGAAACTAGTTTTAAACTAAACTTGGATCAATTCTAAGCCTGAAAAATGGAGACGCGGACGTTTGTGGAACAACTTTCTAGCATGGTTGAAAGTTTCATAAAAACTCAATTTTATCCATATTGTGGTTAATTTTTTGGCATGAGTTTTGTTTACACTTAGTGCAGATATGTCTTATAGCCAAAGGAACGGGATAATTTTTGGTCATAATATTGTTAATGATACAAAAACTTTAAAACAATTATTTTGAAAAAAAATCTTGCAGCTTCATTTGATAGAGCGCAAATAACATGCATTTAATATTCATTTATTCTTTGGTGTAATTTAAACAGAGCTTTATGCGCATTCATTTCTGACTTTCGAATACCTGTGGATGACGAACATATATTTTTTTCCTTATACAAAAATGTATAACAGCGCATGATTCCTAAGGTACGGCCGAAATTTATTACTTTCATATAGGATAATAATTTACCAAAATATTAAGCCAATCCCATAACTTTCATTTTTTGGCTGG
>JAWNPW010001033.1:0-12695 GCA_035078745.1 Diastata ussurica
TTTACTTTTAATAAAATTTATTTTTGTAACGTAAACATGATTTGCTAAGTGTATATGTCCGGAGGGGAGAAAATGTCAAACAAAGGTGGTGAAGTAGGTGGATAACCGGCGCGGCAAAATCCGCGTTTGGGTAGGGTCTTTCGGAAACAGTGTAGGAAATACTGAAGGACAAGGTAGGGAGGGCATAGCATGAGCACGACACCAGCCCATCAATATCCACGTAAGATGAAACTTCCAGTAATAATTGTTTTGTTTTCTTTTGGAGTTATTTTTTTTTTGTTTTGCAGTTTTATATGTTTAGCATTTGTTGTTTTGTTTTTTGGTTTTTTTTGTATTGTGGAACCTCCAGCACATTGTGATGGTTGAGTACACACGGCCAGCGCTTGCTGGCTAGTCGAGGCATGGTCACCCTGCGGCTGTCATCGGATGAGGTCTCGTAACAACATTTAGTTGTAATAAATATATAAATAAATAAAGAATTTATATGGAAATACGAAAGTACCCGTAGTCGAAAATGATTTTTTTATTTTTTACAGAAAGGGAAAAAATTTGAGAATGATTAGAAAATTAGAAATTTTTTCATAAGAAAAATGGTATATTTTTATGTACAGATTTTCGCAGGGATATATTTGCGAAGTGCTATTGGTTAATGCCTAGACTATAATGGACGTGGCGTGGCGTAGACGTGATGTAACGGTAGAAATCGTAGAGCAAGTTGTAATGCTAAGAAATTTAGCTTCGTTCGATGTAATAGTTGTTTTTGCTTACAACAGAAAAAAGAAAATAGAAAAATTAACAAATATACATAAATATAATGAAATTGTGTTTTTGAAGACAATTTTTATTATATAGTGATTCAGAAAACAAAAATAACATTCAGTAGAATCTATAACGTCTCCGCTTATAATATAAAGTCTCCGTCCGTTCGGCTATAACGTCGAAAATTCGATAACTTGGTTAATCCCCATACAAGCTATGAAGAGGCCTCCGCTTAGTACGTTTCCGCTTATAACGACAAACCGCTTATAGCGTCATAATTTTGCACAATTTAACCGGTTACAGCGTCGTGCCGAACAAAAATACAGCGAAAAAATACCAAAAAAATTTAACATCAAACGATGTAGTTAGAAATATATGCGCCGTTATATTTCCAGTTTTTCCTGCTTTTTTCCAAGTCAAATTTAATGCGTAAATAAGTTCGCTCAATAGTGTCCCATGCAGACATGCAGTCCCGTTATTTTTCAGCAATGTTCGATTATAGAGAAAAAGTCTCATCTCTCGTTTAAATAATGCCGTGCGCGAATCTTTTTATTTATCAAACAAAAATTACACAAACAAAAATTAGAGATTATTTAAAGTAAGAATAAGAAGAAAAAAGAATGTATGGATATTAATTTTATGTTATTATGTATATTACATACATATATATGTATATTAGATCACCCATATGTGCAAAAGTGTTATTTTTTTGCTCCCCGCGCATTTTCGAATAGGTAAAAAATGAGATCTGCAAAAAAAAAACAGACATCTATAGCGGTTTGGATTTGAAGCTTCGAATATAGATTTAAAAAGATAACGAACTTTATCGATATACAACATTTAAAATAAAAGCTTTAACGAATTGGTATTCGAATATTATAAGGTAAAATTAAACGACAAACATTTTTTCCATATACATTTTTTACATACGTGGTGCCGTTCATGATGTTTTAGGCGAAAAAAGTGATATTTTTCGATTTTATTTTTATTTTATTGAGCGGGGAAAAATTGATTGCTACTGGTCATTTAATAAAGTATTGAAAATAGTTGAATTTAAAAAAAAAAGTTTGTTAAATATTAATTTTTGGAGGCATGAGAGAGTTTCAAAGTCAGAAAATATGACTGTTTCATAATTTTTCTTCACTTTTTATTTTATTTATAGTACTGACATTTAATTGACACCCATTTTGGGGTTATAGAGGTCCGATGATTCCAAATCTGAGATCCGGTTTACCAAAAATTTCATATTTTTTGAGATATTCAATATAACCTAAAAGCACTATTTTTTCTTTACTAATGCTTTGTAAAACACATTTATTGATTAAATACATGTTTATAACTCAACTTGAGGAACCATCTATTTTATGCAAAAATATATCTGACGAGCAAGATATTTCATTTCATTGAAAAATTAATCTTTAAAATTGCACATTTAGAACTCTAAAAAAAAAAAAAATTTAACGTTTGCAAATAACACACCAAACCAGTTTAGTCGACCGTGATATACTCTCCATCTGTCCTTTTTATCACAGTAATCGAATTCGATCTAGTCATACAATAATTTAAATTTTGTATTTTTGTAATGGATTTCAATAGAAATATTAGATTATATTTATAAATACATATTGCGAATGGGTAGAAAAGTTTGGTTTTAAGAGTTTATTATGTTTTGTTTGGCGTAATTTTTGTTTATAAATAATCTATAAATTTCGTTTTCGAAAAATGTTTTGACGGCAGATATATTGTTTTTGTTTTTCCTGGTGCGTAAGTACGGGATTAAAGCTCGTCATTAGAGCGATTCCTCATTCCGCAATGTCATTTACAACCAATAGTATTGATACAATTTTTTTTGTGGCAATATAATTGGGATTATTCTCCCAGATAGTTGGATCAGTCGACAAAAAATTTGAATCAATTCCCGTAATTTCCTTGTTTAATATTGTATTGAAGAAAAAATAAGTATTGTTGGTCACAAAGTCACTCAATTCCGACGACATAATTTTATTAACTGGTAAGTGGACTCGCTTCGGTTTGTCGGGATGACCATGTTTTTTCAAATTGAACGCCATTTTTTTCTTCATTCCGACTTCTACCTCAACGTCAAAGAAAGCCAATGCAATATAATCTTCGTTTAAATACCAAAGATGTCCACGTAATTTATTTTGTACAGCATTTCATTTCTGCACACCTCATTTCTGCCTGCAGTAGCAGGCATTTACATCGACTAGATAGTGGCTAAACCGCTTTTTTAAATGGAAACATTTTTTTAAATGTAGAAAAAACTTTTCGATGTCTCTTCTACGCGCTTTGGAAATTGTATCTAAAATAATTTGTTTACATATACACACACACGCTCATGCACGCATACATGCACAAAATTTTCCGTCCGTCCATGTGCGTGCCCAAACCCGTACACAGGATCTGCCCGCAAAATGTGAGGTCGTCCTTTTCAATTTAATTGATTTTTTTCGATTCCTGAGTATCAACTGATCTAGAAAATATATATTTTAGGGGTCCGCGCTCTAGAAGATATATGGGAATTTCAGATTTAAAAATTTCAATTTTGCACTCAATTTCAAAAATATTGACAATTGTGAAAAAACAAGGCTAAAATTTGGAAATTTGGAATGGAAATTTGGCTTAACCAAAACAAGATGAGTACCATATTTGCATATGCAATTCCATTTAATTTTAAGAACATTGTTACCATTTTGCTAACGGTGGCTTCATTCTGCTTCTTCAAAGAAAAAAAAATTTCTTTTCTCTTGTTGGTATGTTTCAAACTGTTTCAACAAAGTGTGCTCGCGTGTTTTTTAGAATTTTTTTGCGAACAAAATTGCGATTTGCAATTACTTACACTTAATAGTGAAGAAAGCTTCGGATTTACAACTTGTTTGTGTCAACAAGGTTCAAACGTGTTCTTGGATATGGATAACATGGATGATTTTTTATACCGGTGCCGCACGTCGGCCTGGCTGATTCAGAAGCGGAAGAAATACCGGCCTTTTAAAAAAGAATTGATCAAAATGTTCTCACCAAGGCTGGAGCAGCGTGACGATGAGCAATCAAAGAAGCCCGGATATTATTGCAACTTGTGTTAGTGTGAGCTCAGCTGCAATAGAGCGAATTTGAAGAGACATGAAAAGTCTCATCAACACCGCGTAAATTCAAATTCGACGTCAAAAATCCATGTCAAACAACCAGAGACGACGACTTCACAAAAACCAAATTCTGAAAATAAAATTGTTAAACGACCACAGACGACGACGTCACAAAAACACAACAGTGGATAAACCAATAAAAAAGAAGAAATGTGATGAATGGCGGCACATATGTGCGAACTAGCTACTTGAAGAATCACCATGAGAACTCATTCCTCTGACAAAAACTTTCAATGCGCGTGAGTTCTTTATTATTTAATGTTTTTATTTATTTGTATTTACAAAATGTACACAAAATGAATGAAGATTTTTTAATTATATAATAATAAATTATTTATTTTTATTTAGAATTTTATTAATATTTTGAATTATCTATAGGATATGCGATATTAAATATAAATATAAGAACGGATTGACAAAGCACCTGCTATATCATCATCAGAAGGTAGAAAGGCCAAAAGAAAGCAGCTATGCGTTGAATGCGGCAATTATATTTCTGGAAGATATATGAAAATGCACATGCTCTTCCATGTGGAGGAAAAAACATTTGAATGCGAGTGAGTTAAAATTTTTTGAAAATAATAAAGCAATTTTATTATTTTGAATTATTTTAAAGGATATGCGATTCAAAATATAAAACAGTGAATGAATAGCACAAACATATTCAACATCATATTGTTGAATATTCAACAATTGAATGTTATAAAGGCTAAAGCAAGGATCGTCGCAGTTAAAAGGACCAAGCAAATCTCTTATCAATTGAAAAGTGGACAAAAGCGGACGAAAGACCTCTTTTGCTGTTTTCATCATATCTCATTCATCACATCTCATTGATGCGATGGAAAACATTTTATCAGAGTAAATAAGTTCAAAATTGTTTGTAGTTTGTTATCAGTCCAAGAGTCTTCGAAGGTACAATAATTATAATTGAAATGTAATTTACTTTCAATTTTTTCAAAAGTATGTACCGATTGTAAATATTTTGGTGTTTTTACCAATAACTTTGTGACAATGAATTTGTACTGAATCAATCAATATTTTTGCAAATGTCTCTATAAAATCTCTTACTCAATCGGCTTCTTATTAAGACCTATAATCTATATAAACACATACACAGCTTAAGTTCAATTTTTTGGGAGGGGCTTCCGCGTCCTTCCGTTTATATTTCAGAAATTCGATCTTAATAAAGTGGGAGGCGATAGTACTAGTACGTTTATTGAGCGGCATTGAAGAAAGTTATAGATGATCAGTTGGCAACACAATTATCTTGGCGTGGAACGAGTGATAAGGCCAGCATTCAGCAATTCAAAATTGCAGATATCATGCGTAGTATGTAGCTGCACTAAACTGTTCATTGACATAGTCAAGGAATATTTTTCATAAAAATTTCTTCTTTCACAGACATTTGTGAACACTTAAAACAACTTGGAATATAAGCGTCCTCTAAACCTAAGCCAAATAAATGAAAAAAAGTCTATGAACTATGAAGTATAAGATGCGTGAACATGAAGGCAATGAAAATTCATCGTAAATTGTTGCATTCAGTTTAGTAACTGACATCATATCGAATAATGTTTATGTTTAATTTTTACACAGATATTATTTTTTTTATTTTTTTATCAGTAACTGACTGATATGATTATCGAATAATGTTTATGTTTAACCTATAAGTATAGGACCCTATATATAAGCGACTCACTATAATATTTGTCAATATTTGTTTGATTTTTTCAAAAATAACAGTCCAAATATGTGAATAGATTTCGAACTGGAATATTTATTTACAGAGATAGAGTTTTGAATTAATGATAATCTTCAAAAAAAAAAAAACATTTCATGTGTGAATTTCATTATTTTTTCAACAAAAAAAAATTATGACTTTTACTCACAAGGAATTGCAATTTTAAAGATTAATTTTTCAAAGAAATGAAATATCTTCCTCGTCAGATATATTTTTGCATAAATATTTGAAATAGATGGTTCCTTTGAGTTATAAACATGTATTTAATCAATAAATGTTTTTAAAAAGCATTAGTGAAGAAAAAATAGTGCTTTTAGGTTATACTGAATATCTGAAAAATTATGAAATTTTTGGTAAAACGGATCTCAGATTTGGAATCATCGGACCTCTATAACCCCAAAATGGCTGTCAATTAAATGTCAGTACTATAAATAAAATAAAAAGTGAAGATAAATTATGAAACAGTCATATTTTCTGACTTTGAAACTCGCCTAAAACACCATGAACTGCACTACGTAGGTAAAAAATGTATATGGAAAAAATGTTTGTCGTTTAATTTTACCTTATAATATTCGTTAAAACTTTTATTTTAAATGTTGTATATCGATAAAGTTCGTTA
The DNA here is from genome assembly GCA_035078745.1 of Diastata ussurica. NCBI lineage: Eukaryota > Metazoa > Arthropoda > Insecta > Diptera > Diastatidae > Diastata > Diastata ussurica. The sequence goes on from JAWNPW010001033.1 coordinate 6,281, forward strand.
TCTTTTTAAGTCTATATTCGAAGCTTCAAATCCAAACCGCTAAAGATGTCTGGTTTTTTTTGCAGATCTCATTTTTTACCTTTAACACTCCATACATTTTATGGGTGATATAATGTATATGCATTATATATGACTGTTATTTTTGAAAAAATCAAATTATTGAAGAAATAATTAAAATTTTGTTAAAAAAATTAATTTGATTTATTTAAAAACCTATTTTAAACATGGCAAACATAAAAAAAAAATTTTGCTCCTTCTGGTTAGAGCGTCGTCCGGTTATAACGGCGCAAAACCGTCGGTCCCTTCAAGGGACGTTATAACCGGACTCTACTGTAGTTGTTTTTGTCTACAACAAAAAAAAAAAGAAAATAGAAAAATGAACTGAAATATTGAAATTGAGTTTTTGAAGACAATTGCTTCTTATATAGTGATTCAGAAAACAAAAATAGCAATTATGATATAAAACTGAAAAAAATGTGTTAGAAAATGATATATTGAGCCTATATTAACTGTTTTGCTAATTGTACAGAACTTCATGTTTTTTGAACCAATTCGATCAAAATTAACTTCATTTTTTCATATATTAATGCACGTTAACAAATAAAAAATATGGGCACTTTGTTTTCTTCTTCTTCTTATTTATCAATTTTGCTCTAACAATTTTGAAACGCTATGTCTTTTCATACAAATAGATGCTTAAGTAACAGTTCTGTGAAAGACTACGCCACGCTACGTCCATTATAATCATGGCATAAGTCTCCGTTTAGACGCAGCAACATTTCATGAAAAACAAAATGTTTGCAACTACTTCGGAGCACATTTGAATAATATGGAAAATACATAGAAGCACAAGCTGAAAATACTATGCAATTTGCACCTTTAGCTTTTGCTGAAAAAATGTCTATATTTATATCTTAATTTCATAGAATTTTTCAAACCTTCAAGAAGAAGAACAAACTGAAAATCGTAGTGTTGTCATCATTTCAGGTTCAGAGAACGCCTTCGTGTACACTAATGGACAGCCATGTGTGATTGCTTGTGTGAGTACGTGCATGTACACAGTTACACTCGTAGCAAGTGTTCGTGCGTACGTGTTACTTTAAAAAGCAAAAATCGAAAACGATCACAAATTTAACCGAATTTGTATATTAATTGTATATTATTTATCATTTCTTAATGGATAAAATATTAAATATAGATCATGTGTTCACTTCAGTTTTTACAAACTTCATACCTATTTTTTTTGTTGCAATCGGCTCCGCTGTTTTCATTTATTTCTTCAACTATCAAGCCAATAAAAGAGAAGCAGCAGATAAAAGTAAAATTTTTGTACAAAAAAGAAAAAAAAATAATAATGCCGTTGAAAATTCGCTGATAGCGAATCCTACGAAATCTGATAATAATAAAGCTATTAAAAAGGAAGTCGTTAAGAAAACGACGGCTTTTACAACCGGAACAACAAATAGAAAAGCAACAAATAGTAGTGCCGCAACAAAAAAAACTACAAAACAACAACAACAGAACATTATCAAACCAACAGTTGCTAACAAGAAATCGAAGCCAATTGATAAGGAAATCAATCGTTGCGATGCCATCGATGGTGAGTGGCAAACCGTCATAACTAAAAAGCAAAAAAAAACACATGATCCACTCTTACAAGCCGTTGCTGAGTTGGCATTTGTTGCGTCTGCTGGGGACACGAAATTAAAGCAAAGCACAAAAGTTAAAAAACCGAAACAAAAGAAAAACATTGATAAGAATATTAAGGATATCATTAAACCAAAAGTTATAGAAGCCGCCATTTCTTCTGTACAATCTTCGGATTTCGTTGAAACCGTTTCGGTTGAAATGGTTTCGCCTGCGATGCCATCGCGGGCAATTGTAGATAATTTAGTTTTCGACGAACTGGCTGGTAAATTATCGAAATCTGAAATTCAATTTTAAAATATTTATACTTTTTTTTTTCTAACGACAGATGCGGAATGGAAAAAACAACAAAAAAAAAGCAAGAAACGTGCACAGCGAGAATAAATTCATTTTCATAAATATTATACATATTTTTGATAAATATTTTTAAATATAAAAATACTTAATTTTTGCGAGATAAATTGGATTTGGATTTCTTGTTATATTCTCCTAAACTCTATTTTACATACTTTTCTTTACGAAAGTAATAATCACAGAAGAATGAAAACCGACTTTGCTTCTATTGTGCTGAAAATAATTAAATTAAAAAGTCTCGCAAACAAAAATGAATACTTTGTTCGAATTGGAAGCTGGTGTGGCATCTTTGAACAATTTTTTACATAATAATAATAATAACAGCATAAATAATATTTATTAAATATAATTTAATGATCCAATATCCATAGGATCATTAGTTTCAGAATTCCTAAAATTCCGAAACATCAAATCAAACTTGTATGATAGGTTCGAAAATACCACCGCATTGGCACCGCATTTTCGAATAATTAATGCCGATCTTAAAATCTGTTGGGCACCAAGCAACAAGTTGTATATGCTTTTTCGATATGATAGCCGGGACAGCTCATCAATGAGGATGCAGCAAGCCATAATTTACCAGCGCGTGGATCACCTTTAACCATCATATTCGACTACTCAAGCGGGTTGATCGACTCCAAAACTATTTTTACAAATCTCATAGATTTTCTCTGCCTTATTATCGACCATGAAAACACAATTGGATAGATCTAATGTTGAATGTGTTGTCAGCAACACCATTTATACTACGTGACCAGTTGATAAACTGCAAAATCAATTTTTGCTAAAACCCGTAGTTCGACGTTCGACAAGCTGAACCGGTTCCGCCGCCCAAACTATGCGATACCAAAATCCTTGCAGTCCATCACACTGTTTGGCAGTCTTTTGAATGCCTATTTTAAATGTTTGAATTCCCCAAGAGGCCTATGAAACATTATTATTGAAAATTATTATTTTCCATCAGCAAACATTATGTATTTTAATAATGAAATAGTGAGTTGTTGTATTTGCACCGTTTATTGATTTCGATGCACCTTTGCTGCTAATTAGGCCGCACTACAGTCACTCGTCTTCAAGACCAAAGTGGTCTTCATGATGCCAATGCAGTGCTTCATGCATTCCGGCTTGACCGATTTGAATGGAAATTACTTCGCGCTGTTTGCGTACGGAAATGAATAAGCTTAATTGTTGAATCGATCAAGAGAGATTTTATGTAGTAAGGCTGTTGCTCGCGAAGACGGAGTTTCGCAAAATTCAACCTGTCGTGAGTCTCATAGACATCACATCCCGTTCACATGTTCGCAAGTTTTATTGCAAGTATCGTACACATCTCGTCTCGTTCACATTAACATTAGCATAACTGAATTTTTTTTTCCAGAGGAAAAAAACCATTTCCGCTGGAAATGAAAGAAGCCACGGGCTTCCTAATTATTTAAATTAATTTTAATATGTTGTACAATAAAAAATGTGAATTATATTGTGGACCTTATTTATAACTAAGATTGTTGTGAGTTTTGTGGACATCACCATGTGATGTGATGAAAACTATATAACTAGCAGTTAATGCAACCATACGCAAAAAAATCCAGTTTTGTTAATGTTACATGTGAACGAGACGTGATGTGGACATCACCATGTGATGTGATGAAAACTATATAACTAGCAGTTGATGCAACCATACGCAAAAAAATCCAGTTTTGTTAATGTTACATGTGAACGAGACGTGATGTCTACAAAACTCACAACAATCTTAATTATAAATTAAGAATTGATACAACATATTTCTCAACCCCATCGGTAAATTATATTTCGCAGACAACAGCTATATACCCAATCCGTTTGGCAACTGTTGTCTTAGCAAAGTCATTTCCGCGCAAAAATTTAACTGATTTTTTTTGGTTATATAAGTCTTTCGACTGATTTCATTTTTATTTTTTACAAAGTATAAAATAATTTAAAAAAGTCATACATTTCTACTTTTCAATAATTGCGCTGATTTTCGTTTTATTTTTCGGAAAAACGATTTCCTTTTATGGAAGTCAACACATTAAATTGTCGTTGGTGTTGATGTTTTAACGTAGTGCCACGGTTTTTGAGATATCGAGCTGAAATTCGGCATGGAGTTAGTTCAGTTCACCCGAGAAACTTGGCAGGATCGTATCAGATTTAGATATAGCTGCCATACAAAAGTGTAAAAATAGGTCCCAAAAACCTTTATATGGGAAACTTTTTTGTTTGCTTATATATTGCGATTAAATTTTGTATTTAAGGTTTTATTATCAATTCCATAAGATAGAAAAAAGAATCATCAAGATCGGATAAAAATTGGGTATAGCTGCCATACAAAGTGACAATTTCATTAGGCGTTCTTTCTCTTCTTTTTTTTTTTTGAATACAAAGAGTCTTGTATGGAAAACTTTTTTATTTATGGAGATTTTTGCATGCAATTTTATATATAAGGTTTTACCATAATTTCCAACCGATAGCTCAAAAATTTTCAAGATCGGATAATATTTAGATAGGTCCTTTTCTTTTTTCCAATAAAAATTGTCTGATATGGAAAATTTTTCGATATTTCGATGAAATTTCGTATTTAAGCTTTTTTCATCCATTCTATAAGATAGAAAAATCATCAAGATCGGATAAATATTGGATATAGCTGCCATATAAAAGCTCAAAAAGTCGGTCGAAAGTTCTTGTAAGGAAAACTTTTTTGTATATGGATGTATTACGATGAAATTTCGTATTTAAGCTTCTATTATTAATTCCATAATATTGCAAAAAAAAAATTAACAAGATCGGATGATCGCATTCGAGCATAAAAAGAAAATTATACGCAGGACACAAAACGGTGAATTTTTTGTAGGCTGTAAGCAAGTGCTATGCTAAATCCGTTTTAAAAATACATATGCATAATTAAACTTACGCGTTTAATCCAACCAGCTAAAAGTCTGCCAAAGTAATCGCCGATATTGAAGAATAAATAATTGACGACGGGAAGATAATTAATATCTATAAAAAATTAAATCAAAACGAAACAATATACTTTTATATTTAGACAAAGAAAAAAACTACTAACTATAAACAGAAAACGTTGTCGCGAATAGCAAACAAACGATAAAAGCATTCACATAGATTTGACTGAAAACTTCACAAATGCTCGACTCGTATCTTCTACACGATATATATGAGACTTATACAAAGCACAATTAGGAAACTATCGATTATGAAGTGCCAATTGTCAACACCAATACGAATGTCAGTGCAGTCAAAATGCCACCAAGCGCTTGCCCACTAACCAAAGCGGCCATTTATTTCCATTCGTTTGTATGTAGCTTTTAGCATTCCATTCGCGAAAATTCGATATCTTTTGAATCAATGATAATTGCATATTTCAGAAATCAATCAGTATGTTATCTCAGTAACCATATAATCTTGGAATAAAACACCAAAAAAGCCCAAGATTATGCGTTCAGTTGTTTTATTTTATTTTCATATTATCAATCTATTCGAAATTGTCCAATGTATCCAAATTAATTGACTACGCATCCATAAATGCCACCATTTCGTCGCAATATTCGGGTAGGTGCAAATGCGGTCCGCTTCATTTCGTTTCAATTTATGACTTGATATTTTAACATTTTTCACCTAATCAAAACGCATCATTTGCCGCCGAACTGGTATCAATCTCTTCGAAATTGTCGAATCTATCCAAATTACTTGACCAGGCATCCATAAATGCCACCATTTCGTCGCAATATTCGGGTATGTGCAAATGCGGTTCCCTTCATTTCGCTTCAATTTAACAATTATGACTTGATAATTCAACATTTTTCACCTATTCAAAACGCATCACTTGCCGCCGAACTGGTATCAACTCTTCGAAATTGTCCAATCCATTCAAATAAATTGACCACGCATTCATAAATGCCACCATTTCGTCGCAATATCCGGGTAGATGCAAATGTAGTCCCCTTCATTTCGGTTCAATTTAACATTTATGACTTGATATTTCAACATTTTTCACCTATTCAAAACCCATCATTTGCCAATCCATCCAAATTAATTGACCACGCATCCATAAATTGTTAAATTTCAATAAATACATTACTTTTGTATTTAATTAATTATATTTAAGCAATCGCAAAGCCATGCTACTCAATCGACAGTGAAGATGAAAGAGAAAGAAGTAAAGTGAGATAATTACAGAGTTGTATTTTAGTACATGGTTGCGTTAGAAAAGTCAAATTATAATATTCCAACACCTCCTTAATTTGCATTTGGTAATTAACAATATAAATTTAAGTACAATCGTACAAACTACACTTATTTCTAAACTGTTGAAATTTTGATGCAGCTAGCGCTTTCGTAAACATATCGGCTATCATTTCTTCAGTTGGGCAGTATTCAACAC
>JAWNPW010001036.1:0-12684 GCA_035078745.1 Diastata ussurica
GCAGCTTATGGTAACTAGAAGACTATGTACAAAATTTCAACACGATAGCTCTAAAACTGTGGGACTAGTTTGCATAGCAACACGGACAGACGGACATGGCTCAATGGATTTCTGCGGTGATGCTGATCACGAATATAAATACTTTGTGTGGTCTCCGACGTTTCCTTCTATGCGTTACAAACATCTGCTCAAAGTTAATATACTATTCAACTTGTTGAATGGTAAAAAATAAAAAAAAAAGAACAATTAAACACGATACAAATAAAATTGAAACGAAAAATTTGATTGAAACGAATGACTTAATCTAAAAAAACTGTGAGTTATGTCTAGTTCAGTAAAAGTTTTACTATCTGAATATGTAAGATTTTCTCATGTGTGCAAAAAATTGTCGCGCCGATATATCAAATTGATACCATGATGCGAATTCAAGGAATAAATGACTTGATCTAAAAAAGTGGGAGACACTGCTAATTTAATTTTAGGTCTACTTTCACAATCTGTTGGGTTTTCTTATGTGTGCAGCTGATTTTGGTACCAAAGATAAGATTTTTGCAAAATTTTAACGAAAAAGTGAGATTTAATTTGCCATAAAAAGTAAATTGTCTTGATAGATCATTTCTTTTTGTGGTATTTTATCATAGTTGTATTTCCCAATCGAGACCTGTTTTAAAATGTCAAGATTTAAAAAAAAAAAAAATATTTTTTTTAAATATTTCACTGGGCGTATGAGTAATATTTATGTAGTACTGTTAAGCGATTTAAAACCGCGAATGACTTAATCTAGAAAAACTGGAAGACACGGGTATGTTATTTTAGGTTATACTACCTGAATATGTATGATTTTTTAATGCGTGCACGCAAAACTTGAAATTTGTCGTTTGGTGTAATAATTCTGGATATCGTGACGAATCGAGATTGATGATAATTCTCGAAATCGAGACGAAGGTGACTGACTTCCGTCCAATTTCGGATTCATCTCCGTTGTGCTTATTGCGGACTGAGCATTTTCTCCACAAATACCAAACAGTAACAGGTGGTTAAATGGTTGGAGTGAGCCTAACAATCTGAAGTTCCATGGTTCGAATCCGTTCGATTTTCATCGAATATTAATAAAAAAAAAAAAAATAAATATATTGCTCGAAGTTAGCCTGAACCACGTATATTTCAGTGTGCAAGTAGCATGCTCTACCTCTGTGCTACGGAATCTACCGGCGTAATGCCAAAGTTACGACCATGTCAAGATATGCATATTTTGCCTTAAATTTACATATTCCTACTTTATAATTTATCTTCACAGATTCAGAAGGTGTTGTTGTTGGGCAACTGAGAGTCATTTCCGAAGCTATGTGCCACACGGAATTCGAATCCGATGTCAGAATTTGCCAATCACGTCAGGATTTTGAAATATTTTAGGTTTTGTAGTGGGGTTTGTAATGGGGATTTTGTTTTTTTTTTATTTAATGTACAGGACTATCAAAAGCGTTTTGATGATTGTTTTTATTGCATCATTTTGAAATGCTCTTACTCTTCAAAATTAGTTTGTGATCGACCGCCTGCGATTTTTCGTTTCGAAGTTACGACCATGTGAAGTTATGCATATTTTGCCTAAAATCTACATATTTCCACTTTATAATTTCTCTTCACAGGCCAAGAAGGTGTTGTTGTTGGACAACTGAATTTGCCTATCACGTCAGGATTTCAAAACATTTGACGTTCTCGGAAAATGATTTTTAAAAAAAAAATTTTGTTTTATCATTGTGAATTCTCATTCACTTTACGCTTTGCTCAGAATATATATGGAAGTTTATTTTAGTTTTGTAGCTCGCAACTTCCAATATATGAAATACAAACACATTTTTTTTTTAAAGAATTTATTCACAACACTTGAAGTATTTTCTTCAAAACTTCATTTCAACGTAAATTTCAATATAAAATACCAATTCAGCTGACTTAACAATGAATTCAGGCAAGTGCTCAAAAAATCTCGACAGTTCTTGTTACATTTGCGGTCGCTTCACGTTCCCCAAAAATAGGAATAAAATTGATAATAATATCAAAAAATATTATCACTTTCACTTCAACATTTCGATATCCAATCAAGATAAGTCTTGGACTCCACATACAGCTTGTAAGTCTTGTGTTGAATCGTTAAGACGTTGGAATAATGCCAAAAGTTATGCATCACCAATGCCCCTCAAAACACCTATGTTTTGTCGTGAAGCCACTAGCCACGATGAATGTTACTTCTGATTAACTCATTATATTTGGATATAATGTTAAAAACTCTCATAATATTAAATATCCAAACGTAGCAAATGTAACAAGACCCACTCCTTATACATCCGGTGATAGTCCTCTAACTGCTCCATTTTTGTGACAAAACGTTGAGGAGAATATAGGCTGTGAGGTTATTGAAGATGGTGAATCTTAAGATATCCCATCAACATCTGGATCGCCTCCTATTTTATTTGAATAGTTTGCTCTGAATGACTTAGTGAGTGATTTAGGCTTACCAAAAGATAGGTCTGAATTACCACGTTCGAGACTTCAAGAGAACAATCTTCTTGCTCCAGGAGCTACTTTTAGTTGGTATCGAAATCGGGAGAAATCATTAGACAGGTATTATTTTGAAGGTGATAATTATGTTTTTTGCAATGATGGCTTAATGCAAGAGATGGGACTACTTTATAATGCCAATCAATGGAGATTGTTCTTGGATTCCTCAAAAAGAAGCTTCCAAGCAGTTGATTTGGATAACTCGAATACATACGCGTCCATACCTATTGCTCATTCAGTCTAAGGAATAATATGAATATATAAAAACTATTATTCAAGCGGTTAAATATGAAGAACATGAATAGCAAGTATGTGGAGACAAGAAAGTTCTATCCTTGCTGCTTGCAATAATCGGGTTATACAAAATATCCGTTCTTTATATGTTTGTGGGATAGCAGAAATAGATATCAGCATTACGTGAAAAAGGATTGTCCTCTATGTCGAACTCTTAAACCTAACATTCTTGATAAGTCGTTAATTATTCCAAAAAGGGTTCTATTACCTCTACTTCATATTAAATTAGGAGTAATGAAACAATTTGAAAAGGCTCTTGATCGTAGTGGTGCATTATTTAAGTATTTTACAAAAAAATTATCTTGTTTAAGTGACGCCAAAGTAAAAGAAGGAATATTTGTTGAACCGTACGAAAATTGATGAAATCAACAGACTTTGAAGATTTTATGAGAGCCGTCGAAAGAGAAGCGTGGATCAGCTTCAAGAAATCTGTCCAGAATTTTTTAGGCAATTGGAAAGATAGCAATTATGAGTAAATAGTAGAAGAAATCATTACAAACTTTCAGAATTTAGGTTGTAATATGAGCGTAAAAATTCACTATTTGGACTCCCACTTAGATTGTTTTCTTGAAAATTTAGGTGATGTTAGTGCAGAGCAAGGAGAGCGATTTCTTCAGGATATCAAAGAAATGGAATGACGTTATCAGTGAAAATGGTCTAAGTCAATGATAGCGGATTATTACTGGTGTCTCCTACGTGATAGTCCAGATGCACAACATAAAAGGCCTGTGTCCAGGTCATAAGTGATCCTTGAATCCACCATCTTAAAAAATTTCATTCTTTGACATGATATTAGCAAACAACGATCCAGACAAACACCAAGTGAGAATACAAACCGATAGACCTAAAATTTTTAACCAATACCATTTTTAGTTTGCTATGCAAAACCTCAAATATTTGAAAGTCCTGACACGATGCGCAAAATCTGACTTCGGATTCGAATTTCGTGCAGCAAACAGCTTCGGAAATAACTCTCAATTGTCCAACAACAACACATTATTGACCTGTGAAGAGAAATTATAAAGTAACAATATGTAGATTTTTGGCAAAATAAGCATAACTTGACATGGTCGTAACTTTGAATCGAAAAATCGTAGGGGGCCGATCCAAAGCTAATTTTGAAGAGTAAGAGCAGTTCAAAATGTATAATTTAAAAAATTACCAAAACAATTTTGATCATCCTGTACATTAGATGAAAATTAGCCAAAAACTCAATTTTTTGAGTACAGGACGTTGAAAATCTCAAAATCCTGACTGATGGACCAATTCTGACTTCGGATTCAGTCTACGCAGTACGTTTCGGATATAACGGTCAACGGCCCAACAACCAAACCTTGTCGACCTGTGTAATTAAAAAAAAATCATGGAAAAAACAAAAAAAATATAAAATGCCAGCGAGCAGATTCGAACCATGGACTTTCAGATTGTTAGGCTCACTGCAATCGTTGCATCACCAATTACTGTTAGGCATGCGTAGAGAATATACGATTATAATAGATAAACACAAACTTTTTGATTAATAAAACACGAAATGACAGCTATGCAACACATCATGCTTATCTTCTCTAACATTTTTTTTTTTTTTTGATCGTGCGAATGTATCAGTGAACAAGGTTGTGTTGGAGGGTACGTCAGTCCCAGCACCTACCCTGTCAGTCCCCAGCACCTACCCTGTCAGTCCCCAGCACCTACCCTGTCATAAGTCATGCACGATTTTGTCTTAAAGTGATAGGCACCTATCCCACTTTAGATACCTTCATATGAAAAGGACCTATGACTTTTACACATTCTTGTCATTGGAGCGGGTCAATTGACTCCATGCAGATACCTTTTGATTTGTCTCAGGACCGGTTAAAAAGACTCTTGCAAATGATAGGTCGTTGCAGTGCAGCTAAATAATCTGGCGCAGAACCGATTGAAAAAAAAAATTCGTAATGCCTAGCTCGTAGTTTTAAAAAAATATATCAGTCGCAACTTCCGTGCGAAAAAAGTTAAGTCCTAAAGAGAAAGTTTTAACAAATTAACTATCCCTTATATTTTGGTTGACTTATTTCCTGCTCTAAAGATTTTCAAAGAAAATTATTAACTTAATTAGTTTATAAAGCATATAAATTTTCGTGCTCGTAAAGGCACAGAACTCTTCTACAATTCGAAAAATTATTTTCTGTCGTCTGTGGAACTAGAACCTCAAGCATCGCTAAAGTTTACACTCAGTCACATTATTCCTCGCACTCATTTTCGTTTGTTTGTTTAATTTACACTACGCGTACTCATTTTTCCGAACAAATTGCGACGAAAACACGAAACACAAACGAAACGAATTCACACAGAACTGTAGCCTTTTGCATCCCATTCTGACTGTACGGTGATATTTTTGCATTATATCAGTCTTAGGACCTATTACTTCAGTCAACCGATACCATTTTCCCCGCAGGTCAGCAAGACAGCGCGCTGCATCGCTAACAGAAACACATATATAATCACAAAAATTTGTCGTTCACTTACACATTGGCAGACGATTTTTACCTACGGCCGAGACACATTATTCTGAACAAATCGTTCTATGTTTTATGCATGAAATGAAAATATATAAAAATGAACATGTAAAATATTCGACATTTTCTAGATTTAATTAACCATTGCGCTCAAACTACTAATTCAATTTTTATATTTCTGACCCAAAAAGTTGTATATTGATTTCTACTTTCTTTGTCTTAAAGATAAAATACCTTGATCTTCAGATTTTTTGAGGAAAATACTTTATCGACGAAAATAAAGTATTTCAAGATTTTACTAAATACTGCGGAAATGATATTTAATTAATACAGTGAGAGTGAGGTTATCGCAAATCGCAATAAAATTGTACTAAAATAACATAAACAGTTGAAGAAAAAAACAAGAACATTCGAATAAGCTTCGTCAGTGACCATTTTTGACCATGAACTCTGCTTATGAAGGGTAATCTCTAAGTCCGAAATATTTTGGAAACCATTATATGTATAATGAACCAAAGTTCCAGGAAAGTGCAGCAACTTTTTCCCGTGAGATACTCTAATGTAGATACATTTTTATTATCCGGAAACAATATAGGAGGTAAAGAGTTGTTAATAGGCGTGACCGACTATAACTTTGTTTCTGGGTTAAAGTAATTTTCTTCATTGTCAAACTTTGCAACAAGTATAAAGGTCTTTGGAAACACTTCCCATTTTTACAGTTGATTTTATACAAATTTTCAGAAAATCGCTTCGAAAAAACCGGAATTTAATATAAGTTTACTGTCAAAACGAATGGTAGACCTTAAAAGCGGGTTGAAAGAACAGTGTGAGTGCTCAAGTAGGTATACTTCTACTTGTATAGGATTGTTGGTGGTACACGATATTGGCCAGGCGATCAACTTGTGTCCATTTACAGATGGCATTTTCTTATTAAATTTGGAGAATGTTTTGCTTTATATTCCTCATTCTTCCGCAACATATTTGGCTGTATCAGTAATAATTTTGATAGAACACGTGAACGAGAATAAAATTTCGGAACTGGCTCTGCAAACTTTGTCCCATTTCTCAAGAGTACATCGATGCATTTTTGTTAGCCGCATTGTTGTTATTTTTAGTTGAAAAATGAAGTTTCTTATTGAAACTACCCGACTAGGGCGTAATGAAGCATAGGAACCAAATCTAGAGTAGTATCAGCTGATATTAGTATATGATACTTGTGATTAATATATGTAAGTGCCGCAGGAATTAAAGTCGGTGCAGAGGCTGAGAATTATTTTGACGACATCCTCGATTTATTGGCCGTTCGATATAGAAAAGACACAAATGTGGCATAATTGTGCCAAGATTGAAAGAATGCTTAGTCAGATGAAAAACAGGGCGATTGATTGTGGCCGTTTGTTCAAAATCTTACATCTCGACACGCAATTTGTGATTTCACAATATGTCAAATTTCAAATTTCATTGAAAAAGATAGCAATATTTAATTGGTGGGCATTGGCATTTTATTGTTATCGTCATTTTGAAAATGTCGTTAAGCATTTTTAATCCATAATAGCATTTTTAATTTGCTAGACGCGGTTCTGCTAAAATTGTCCACTATGCTGCCATTGTGAAAGTCACGAAAAAATGAGAAATGTCAACAAAACAAACAAAATGACAGCTTATTGCAATGCAGCATGTTGGCATACACAACATGCAATATCTCAAGTTATTGGCAATTTGCTGAAAAATTACAATTACAACCAATCAAAAATTGTGTATCGAGACGCTGGGGAAAGAAATCAATTTTTAATTAAATCCTTTATATATAAATTTATTTCTTACTTACCTGGTATTGAAACACATGTCAGTGGACATGTACCGGTATGCAAATAGTCCAACAACACTCGAAATGTATCCGGATCAAATTCGATAATATTAAATTCGGTTTGCGCCAGCTTGGCGCGATCTACCTTTTGCGCGTCTGCACAGACGGAAAGTCGAGGTACGCCGAGCTGATTGTTTCCCTGTTTATCCTTGTCTTTGTCCTTACTATCTCGGTCTAAAGTTTTTGACGCATACATACAGCAATGCAAAACAGTTGTCGTGATATGAACAGAAAAGCCAAAAAAAGGATTCGAGGTTAATGAAAATAAATAAGAAGCGAATTATAAAAAGCGCAGTTCAACATAAGATATGAGAATGACAGAATGACGTGGCAAGAAAAGATGTGCGAAAAATATATATTTTTTAATTTATGATAAATAAGTAGTGTTATATTAAAAAAAACATAATTTCAATTTACAGCTCAAAATGAAAAATTACATGTAAGTGTTTCATATAATTTTTAAGTGCATTCATATTGTATTTTAAATTTCGTTCAAATAATTGTTTTCGCAACATCGAAGCATAAATAATTGTTTCGAAACATTTCAGTTCATTTAATTTGTATGTTTTCAATGTAATATTGTACAAAATTTATCGTCATTTAATGAGAAAAATTTTTATAGTATGTAATATATAAAGTGTAATTAGAATTGTTGTAGTTTATTTGAATAATGAATTTGTGAAACAAGTTATGAAAAGGGGGAAAACGTTGTATATTTATTGTGAGTTTAAGCCAATAATAAGAATGGTGAGTACAATCAACAAAATACAAGTGCAAATAAAAGTACAAAATCAGAAAAAAATGTGGCGTTAATGGTTCGTTTGTTCCGAGTATGTATATTCAAGGCATTTTAAGGTTTGATATTTGGGATTTACGATAGATTAAATGAGTTCAAAAGTCACACATCAAATTTATTGTAATATTAATAAGAAAAATCAACGCAGACATGTTCACACACCGAGCAAGAGAGCATCAAAAAAAGGTGAGAAAAAATGAAACAAAGAAAAAAGAACATACATCGATATATTTGCTTTGGTATAGTCTGAAACTCTTACTCGAACAATCTGTTGACGATATCCATTTTTTCTTATCATCCGGATTCAATTGATTCGTATTCTTGTTGCGTATCGAACGTCCCCAGCCGGCAGTAATCGTACCAAGTCGTGAGAAGGCGCGCTTAACCATTGGAGATGAGGGCACACTTTTGGGTCGCATCGAATCGGAATCGGGTACAGTTAAATAGTTATTACTCTTCGGTTTTTGATTCTGAGGTGAAACTAAAGACGGTGCTGGACGTGCAAATATTTCAGCGACTGGTATTTGTGGTGAACCGAAGCCGGTTTGTATGCCATACAACATTTCCTAAAAGAAACAAAAAAAATATTTGTACATTGAAAAATAAACCGGGCTTATACATCGCAGATAACTTACTTGAAAAACACGACTACGTACGCCTAAAATTGCACGAACGCCTATAAATCGTGCTTTCTGCTTCGATTGACCGACAAGAAAAACGACATCGAATAAATGAGCATTTTGTAGACATGAAGGTTCTCCATTAAGAAAAACACGAGTAAAGTCTTTAGCTAACTGATCGTAGTCTTCGAATTGATCACGTACTGAATCCAATAGGGGCGATGATGGTCGCATGTGTCCTAAGAGTATATAAATCAAAGTAACTTAAAATATATGCTATCCGGAATATGGATAGCTTTACAACATGCAAGGGTTATACAAAAATAAATGCACGGACATTAAGATCGAGTTATCAACAACGAAATTGATATTATGCTGAATGAACTAACACGAATATTTTAAAATGCCACGATACAAAACATCCTAACGGCATACCTCATTTTAAAAAAAAACTGAATTAAATTGAATTGAAAGACTTGATGACTTGAGCAAGCGTTATATATTGCCCTCCTAGATATACTATTACAGACACACAATTCTCTGGTTTCTTTGTAACTCTTGGTCTACGATTCATAGCGGCAGGCGAAAATAATGCGAAGCACACATTTGAAGCTCTAGAATTATTACACAAAGAGGGAGTATTCAGTGTACTTTAGAAACTATTCAGACATTGAACGTACCGGCGTTCTGATCAACAGATAGTCGCAATATTCCCGATCTTGTCCTTTTTTTTTTTTTGTGTTGTAAAAATCAATTTATTTCCGACATCAAACCACTCGCCAACAATAGCTAGAATAGAAAACACTCCAGTACCTAAGCCAAAAATGTTCATTGCCATTTACTAACAAAGTATCGGCAACCAATTTATTGCTTTCAATTACCCCCTTTGGAATACATATATTGTGACGTTTCAACTTGTTAGAAGTTCCACAAACAATAAAACATGACACAAATGCGAAAAAAGCTTCAGGCTACGACAAGGTCATTGGTCAAATGAAAGGGCTCTCAATTGTTGGTTATTTGCCATTTTTTTTTATTTTTTAATTCATTTATTTCTGCGATCTGTCCTAGGACAATTAACAGCAATTATTCAAAGATTTACAAACTTACAGGGATATTCTCAATTGAAGATAAGCGTATACTTATAACTAGAGTATAGTTATTTTATATATTATATATGTATTATATATTTATATATGGGGCATTATTTCTCAAGTGTACCCAACTTAAAAAGTGAAGTTGTCCGATCGGGCTGAAACTTGCCCAATCGTTAGTCCTGATGCATATTTTGCAACATGCAAATATTCTGTTGATAAAGTTTTCATCCACCTGAAGATTCAAGTTTTTCTAAGAAACTAAAGGAAAGAAGACGACTTGTACGGCTATGTGGGCAGTAGGGACAACATCTCTTCAAGTGAACACTAAAAATCCGATAAAGGTCAGTAGGAAACAAAAATTGGCCATCTTAAGGAAATTTCATCGAATTAGGCGGGATAATACCAAAGATTAAAATAGTAAGCGCTTGCAAATAATACTCTGTTCATTTGAAATATTTTTAATAACAAAAATAATCATTAAAAAGGAAATAGATAAGAATTTACATGTAAAAATTATTTTTTTTCTATTGAAAAATTCACAAATTAATTAATATCTCGACAACAACAAAAAATGCCATCCTGCAATTTTTTTATGTTTAATAAAAAATTCTCAGCTTTCCAAGTTTCAAAAAGCGCAAAAAAAAATGCATAATTTTAATTAAAAAAAAAAAAGAGTTCTTCAAAATCACTTTCCAACACATTTTGTTCCAACATTTTTCAAGCCATAGGAAAGAAGTTATACGCATCCGCAAATTGGACTATTTCTCGAAATACGCAACTTTGAACACCCATATCTCTGAAACCTTTGCACTAAACTTCTAAATCAATCAGGAATAATCAATGCACACACCCGTACTAACGATTGGGCGAGTTTCAGCCCGATCGGACAACTTCACTTTTTAAATTGGGTACACTTGAGAAATAATGCCCCATATATATATTTTTTTTTTTTTTTATTTTTTTCTCCGTTTCTTAAAGTTACTTAAGACTATTTTTTTAACTTCTATGCAATGTGATAAAAGAATTTAAGGTATATCTTTCCTAAATGGTAGATCTAGTACATGGAGTCTTTTCAGTCTTTTTATTTCGTTAGAGTCATTTAGTAAGTTAATGGCTAGTACGTTACTGTGGTTGCTCAATCTGTTCAGGTATCTGGTGGTATTGTGTGCAATTTCCTCCACTACTGAGTCAATATTTAAGTCCTTGTGCAAATTTTTGTTTGAGACGTACCATGGAGCATTCATCATTTTTCGAAGCGTTTTGTTTTAAATACGTTGAATAACTTTGATGTTCGACTTACTGGCTGTGCCCCAGAGTTAGATCCCGTACGTCCAAATTGGTTTCAACACGGTTTTATAGAGCAGAATCTTGTTATTGACAGACAATTTTTATTTTTTACAGCAGCAGCCAATTCATATCTTGCAGCTTGAGATTGAATTGAGTTCGTTTTGTTTTAATGTGGTGGCTCCAATTCAATCTCTTGTCAAGGTGGACTCCTAGGTACATGTATTGCGATTTTGCTGGAATCAGAGAGCCATCCAATATTAATGGTGGACACTCCCCTTTTCTTAATGAAAACATTACTTGCGCAGATTTTATTGTGTTTATGGCTATATTCCATTTATTGACCCAGACATAGTAATAAGTTCAGATGTTGCTGTACAAGGGCCGAGGCCACTGACGGAGTATTGTGGGAGCACAGAATTGCTGTATCGTCTGCGTATGTAGCTGTAAATGTATATCGATGAGTTGGCATATCAGCGGTGTAAATTGTGTATAGCACCGGCCCTAACACACTACCCTGGGGTTCTCCTGCATTTATAGTGCGAATACTTGATCTGTATCTGTTGAATTTAACGTAGAACGATCTGTTCTTTAGATAAGACTTCAGCAGTAAGTAGTATGGAGCAGGTAAAGTACGTTTCAGTTTGAAAAGAAGGCCAGTGTGCCATACTCTGTCGAACGCCTGCTGAACGTCAAGAAATACCGCGGTGCAATATTTCTTTCGCTCCAACGCATCAGATATTTCGGAGACTATTCTGTGGATCTGTTCTGGGGTCCCGTGATTTTGTCTAAAACCAAACTGATGTTGCGGTATCATTTTCTTTTCAGTCAGTATTGGTGACATTCTACGCAACAAGATTTTTTCGAACATTTTGGAGAATATTGCCAATAGACTGATTGGCCGATATGATGCCACCTCGGTTGCTTGTTTGCCTGGCTTTTGTATCATTATGATTTCAGCACATTTCCATTGGTTCAATTTAAAAATCGTGTTGAATAAGAGCACAAGGAATAATACCGCTTTTTTTTAAAAGGCTTGGATGCACTTTACGTTTATAGCATCATAACCTGGAGCTTTTGACTTTTTGAGCGATGTTATTTCATTAGCTACTTCTTGATACGTTGCACATTTTATCGGAAGATCCATTTGACAAGGGCTGTCAATTACATCCAGCATAAGCCTTTTTTCAACTTGATTGTAAAGGTTATTTGGCTTGAAGGCTGATTCCAAGTATTTTCCAAGCGCTTCAGCTTTTTCGAGATCAGTTTTGCACCATCGGTCGTTGCCATCCTTGATCGGCACGTTTCGCTTGATTGGTTTTTTCAAGTACCCAGTCGCACAGAACAGGTTGTTTTGATCTCTCATTAAGTGCTGTTTTGTCTGCTGTGCAACGTGTGCGTTGCCATTTTTTACGAAGCCTACGCTTAGCAGCGATCATTCATCTGATTTCAACAGAGACTTGAAAATTGTTGCTGCCTCCGATTACATTGGCAGGAATATTGGTTGCTCTAAACGCAGCATCATGAAAAATCAGATTCAGTTTTTCAAACTCATCTTCCAAGTCACTCGCTGAGTGAATTGTCAGATTGAGGTTTATTCTTTCATCGATGTATTGCGAATACTTTTCAATATTGGTATATTTGTTTATTATATTCCGAGGTGGGATCAGAAGTT
>JAWNPW010001038.1:0-12659 GCA_035078745.1 Diastata ussurica
ATTTAATTGAAATAACATTTTACAATATTTTCATTGCATTGCTACAGTTATGAAATGTTGTGAGAGCTTTCATAGTTATTTTTCTCCATGTAAAGCTTCGCCACTCAGAGCTTTATTTTGTTGTTGCTTGAACCGTCCGCTGGCCATCACTGTTTCAGACCGTATTTTGCTTAAAAACGGAAAAAGAAATTTTCATTCAATTCAACGTTGCTAACTTGGCGGACATAAAATATACAACATAACATGACATTTTAGGTTCATCATGTTTCGGACTCCCGCTTCTGTGTTGATTGTCATGCAAGCACGTTCACACGTCGCACAGTGGCTTATATCGTAAATCGCGTGGCAAAAATCAGAAATTTTTGATATCGACAGAAAATTTCCAGAAGTATCATCATATCCCAAAAATTTTGGAATCGGAGCAAATTTTGATATAGCTGCCAAATGAAACAAAATATCGTCACATGTAAATTATATGAAAAACTATTTTATTTGACTAGATAAACGAATGAAATTTCGCAGGCAACCATAATCTATTGTTAAAACTGAAGTTACCAAAAATCATCACGATCCGACTACTGCAGGAAATAGCTTTCAAAATGAACCTCCCTTCCAATTGAAATATAATTCATCAATTTATTTTTCGATCTCATGAATAATTTTCTAGGTTGTTTGGCAAAATTTCAGAGTCAACAAAAAAAAATTGTTTTTCTAGAACAAAATGTTGTGTTCAAAATTCTTCATAAGATCGAAAAATAAAATATGTCATAAATTACATTTTAATTGGAAGGTAGGTTTCTTGTAAGAATAAAAAAATAAGTAAAAGAATTTTTTTTTTTCGATTTTGGCGGTTTTTCCGACGCGCCATTTTTAGCACTGTTTCTAAACTTTGAGTTGAGTTTAAAAAAATGTCTAACCAATGAAACTATTTTTAAACTAAACTTTGATAAATTTTAAGCTTATGCTGAAAAACTCATCACCGCGACAGCATTTTAGCATGGTTTAAAGATTCTTAAAAACTCGATATTTGCGATATTTTGGTTTATTTTTTAGCACGTAACTAAAATTACACTTAGTGCAGGTTTATCCTGCAGCCACCGGAACGGGATAATTATGGTCATAATATTGTTCATATTATAGAAGGTGCATAATAAAAGTTAAAAAAAGTTGTTTTGAGGGAAAAAATGGTTCTCACAGGAACATTCGTTGGTTTGCTCATTGGATCGGTTATCTACTTAAATAAAAATGTTTTCCCTACAATTTACATGTCACGATATTTCACTGCAGAGGGCAGCTATATCAAAATTTTATCCGATTTCAAAATTTTTTTGATATGATGATACCTCTGGTAATTTCCTATTATTTCTGAGATATCTTTATTCGATCAAAAGTTATGATTTTTGCAACGCGATTTACGATATTAAGCTCTAGTTGCTAGGAACATTGTGTACACTATCGCTATTAGCAACTGAATCCTATATGCGAGATACTCGGTTTATGTCTGCTTACGATATCACTAAACATACTGAGTCACGTCTTTTCGAAAAAATATACGATGTGCCAACAACTGATCTAATTATGAAGAAAAAAACACCAGTGATGATGGTCGCTTCTGAAAATATACTTTTATTAATTATTACATCCAATGATTGATATACACTTGTGTAGTCTAAACTGATTTTTAGTGAGTTAGATTTTTTTTATTATGAAAACAATGAAATGGATAAAACAATTTCAGAATTTATATTCATACTAACGGTTTTAGTTTTTTTTTTTATTCGCAAACAATTTTTAACGTTATTGAACATAAATGCTTTGGTTAGTTTTATATTACTTCGTTGTGTCGTTTTGTTACATTTAAATAAATTGATATAAAAAATTATAAATTTTCATAAAATCATTTCTTTCGATAGCACTTAGAAGGAGAAAAAAATAAATTAAAAAAAAAAAAACAAAAAGTATTTTAACCAATAATATTCATAACAATTTTTAATATTGATACCACGGCTGACGACGCACCCATTGCAAACGGTTACTTGTCTGATCAGAACGAATTTTGATACTTGCACCTTCGGCGGCGCGCACTGTTTCCTTGACCTAATAGATAGTGAAAAGAATATTATGAGTATATTTTTGGAATATTAGTAAAATAAATGAAGTGAGATAAACAATTTGAAATTATTTAACTCTCATCAAGCACTTTATGAACGAAGACAATAAAAAAAAAAAAAACAAATGAACGCTTCATTTTATTATAAACGGATCGCGGGGAAGCGTTGCCTTACTCGCCTTGTGCTGGTCCACTAGGAATTAGTTCCAATTGTCTTACGGAAAGATGTACACATTCTTATTTACTCTGTATTGTACATATGTATGTAGATTCATTATTATAAAACATACAGTAGTCGGCATAAGTATTATGCAAAAAAAAAACCTTTTTTTTAATTTTTAATATGTTATATACATAATTACGAATAGATTTTCTTTTTAGCGTGTTAATAATTTTAAATTAAAACAACAAAACTGTGATCATTTTTCATACGAACTTAAAAATCATATTAAAAATTGAATAGAAAAAAGCGTTTTTTTTTTTTGATAAAATACATATGCGATCGACTGTATGTAGAAGGTATGCAATTTAGATCATTAAGAATACAAACGTTACAGTCGGTACGATAAATTTATGCTATTGTTTTTTATATGCATAAAAAGAAAACCAATAACTAAACGGCAAAATTAATACAAAAAGACAAAAAAACATGGAGGGAACAACAAAAAGTAGACACTTTTGTTTTTGACATAGTATCGAATTACTAGATCACGAATTTTCTATAATTCGAAAAAATTGAATTTCGTTTATAGAGCAAATGGTATTAAATTGTGTTTCCATAATTTCAACTTTTAAAACTAGAATATCTCCATAATTCGAATTAAAAAAATGACAAACACTTTCAACAAGTCGAATTTTCGATCTTTGTGGGAATCTGTTATTTGCCCCTATTTATAAAAAAATATGTACGTCTATTATTTTTTGTAATGCGCATGATTGGTATAATTTTCGGACGCGCGTGTAATTCAATTTGAGCAGCATCTATTTGTCAATGCATCGAAACTGAAAAATGAGGGGCTGTTACATACGGCATTCCAGTGAGTACGGTATAAAATATGATATAACTTACAAAAATTATAAACTAACTATATAGTATGTAGAATTTGATTTGTAGTAAATAAAAATGTGGATATGAATGTAATTGCATTGCCTCTCAATAAATCCACAATATTTTTAAAACTTTCTGAACTCGAATGCTCTATTCGTCGAAGTTTTTGCGTTGAGGATGGAGATTCGAATAATGAAAGTTCAACTGTGGTTTGAAACTTAAAACCACCTTGCTGAAGAAGTTGAGAAAACCCAAGAAGTGGAAATAGAATAATAATAATAAAATGGAAATTTACACAAAGATTATCGACCAGTATAGCAGAATATTACTACATTGCATTCTGTCTTAATTCATTCGAAAATTTACAATTACAGAAAAATATTTAACTAGAGGTACTTGAAACGTATGCATCGGTTGGCACATTCCTGTAGAATATTTTAATTTATAACAATGTTGATTACATAAGTGAAGATTCTCTTCAATACTCCTGAAGTAAAATTATAGTGATATTAAAGGCCACAAAATTGTTAACTCAGCTGATACTGATAGCTGTTGTAGTACCGTTTGAGTGTCCACGTAGAACCCTAAACATTGCACTATGTAGCAGGGTATCTGTCGCATTTTTTATAGCATTTGCATTTTTGAAAAATAATGCAATTGGCAGGAAGTCTGAAAGACACACTTAAATCGGAGTTTTGGTTGAATTTAGATTTTACACCTGAATCCTATTTGGAGCTTTCGTGAAAATATCGGCTGGCAATAGTCCGTAGCTTATGTTTTTTAAACGTTGCTCAATGTTTGGTTTCAAGGATAACTTTCTGTTTAGTATGACATTAAGGTTGTCGCATTTAAGAAATTAAATAACCCCAAAAAATGAAATAAACAACAAAATGAAATAGTCTTGAAATTTCTGTTGTCGACTCAGTGAAAGATGCCCGTAAGCCACTGAATTTTCGCATCTTTTTTTTTTTGGATATTTCAAAATGTAATAACATTGGAATATAAAATAAATGAAAATTTTTCGCAATCATTAATTTTTTTGTTCCAATTTTTCGCATGCATTCAAACCAAAGTGTGTGTGTTCAAACCTGATTCGTTATTTCAATTTAAAATAAAACAATATAAAATAGTGTCAGTGAAATAATAAATAATTCCTGATTCTATTTTCATCATATTACCTTGTTACGTAATCTTTTCGATGCTCCTTCTTAATTTCAAAACTTAGTAGTAATAGAAAGTAGAGATGGGCGCGTGTCGTGAATTTTACCGTGTCACTATAGATCACTGTTAATCAAAAAATTCAAATTTTTACCGTACGTGAGTGAAAAACCACTCACGCAAATATGTACTGAAATTTTCTAGTTGCATTTAATGTAAATTTACTCACATTATTGTATTGAGGACACACAAGAGTAGGCTGATTGTATTATTTTTTCAAAAAGTTCTATAAACAAAATCATAAATCAAGTCAAAATGATGTATTATATGAATATGAGATATTTGTGTGACGTCACTGTAGTCGAAAAATTTATTGTTTGTTTGTTATAGCATATACACACAGAACTCAAAAATATTATTTTCGACAAATTGTTATTTTCGGCCAAAAACAACTCGAAAATGTTATTTTAGTCATAGAAAAAACTGTCCAACGAAACTAAAAACTAAAAATAATTTCGTCGAAACTAAAGTGAAAATAGAAATAAAAACACAAAGTTGCAATTTTTGAGTTACAAAAAGTAAAAAAGGTACATAAATTATGTACATATTAAAAAACAGCAAACTTCGACTAATCTGTCAAAATGAATTTGAATTAAAATTTTAACATTTTGAAAACATAATATTTTAAATATTTATTTGCCGCACATTTTTTTTTTTTCAAAGAAAGAATCTTCAATTTATTTACCTGAAGTGCTTCCATATCCCGATTCATTTTCACCAGGATATCGTACACAATGACTATTTTCATAAATTTTGTTTTTGTAGGCATTTTGTAATGAAAAAGAATTAATAAGATAATACTACATTATCAATATTTTTTCACATTACAATAATAATTACGTTTGACAGACGAAAATATAATTCTCTGTGTGAACAACATTAGTTTCAACTGAAAATAATTCTACATATGCCTGCCTATGTCGATTTCCGCAACAACAGATCGGGGTATAGAAAGTTGAAGCAAGAAGTCCCCCAGGGTGGCGTAATATCGCCGCTCCTCTTCAATTTCTATATCTCCAAGTTGCCACAGCCACCACCAGACATCACAATAATCTCATATGCTGACGACTGCACAGTCCTGGCCTCCAGCAGAGTAATCTCCGACATAGAGGAGCGCCTAAATGAGTACCTGCCACAACTATCCGCATTTTTCGCAAGCAGGAACCTTGCACTGTCTCCATCAAAATCCACAGCCACACTTTTCACCACGTGGACCAAGGAGGTCAACCACACCCTAAGCATCATGATCGACGGAAGGCTTATCCCCACAGTGAAGTACCCGAAAGTGTTAGAAGTGCGGAAACAATGTCGAAGAAAATCCGTAGTAGGAACAGAGTTCTGAAAGCACTTTCGGGTAGCACCTGAGGGGGAAAGACAAAGAAACGCTGCTGACGACATACAAGTCAATCGGCCGATCCCTCGCAAACTACGCAGTGCCAGTGTAGACTCCTTGCATCAGCGACACGCAATGGAGAGGCCTCCAAACCGCCGAAAACGCCGCCCTACGTGTTGTCACTGGGTGCCATACAATCTCCAGCGAAGACCACCTGCATGAAGAGACAAAGGTGCTGAATGTCAGAAGCCACTGTGAAATGCTAACGAAGCAACACCTCATCAGCAGCTTAGCCCCCGAACACCCTAATCATCCAGTGGCCACAGCCACAAACACCTTCCTCTGTATACACAACGACCTGCGCTCCTACCTGCCTACCGTTAGCCACCTAGTAGGAAGTGGTCTGCGAACCATGGAGGAGATCACTGTAGCAAAGAACACCATACACACAGAGACGGTAGATGCCGCAACGCGGAGCATGAGAAACAACTTTGTGCTCGGGGGAAGGCCACCGCCTATTAGTGACTCAGAGGAACTCCTGCCAAAGAACACGCGCGCCACACTATCGCAACTGCGCTCGGGTGCGAGCAGGTTCCTCAATAGCTACCTGGCGAGAATAAATTCAGACATAGTCGACATCTGCCCTGAATGCGGTGGGAGCCCACACGATACCAACCACCTTTTCAACTGCCCAAGCCGCCCGACAACAATGACGCCAGAAACGCTATGGACACATCCAATTGAGGCTGCAACTTTCCTCGACCTGGACATCGAACTCAATGTTCCCCCCTCCATCCCTCTCTCTTCCTAAACTATCACCTTATTCACTTCTTTTTTTGGATTATTTATACGAATTACGTTTATAACCAAAATACTCACTTTGCTATTGTGTGTTTTTTTTTTCCTTACATACTTTGTTCCCACGGTTAGCCGCTACAACAACAACAACAACTGAAAATAATTTCTCGAAAATAATATTTTCGACTATGTCTGAAAATACAATTAAATAAAGTTCAAAATACAAAAGTTCAAATGTGCAACCGATTTACCACTTTTAAGAGGTAAGTACTAAATACACCGCTCACTCTGCAACAAGTGAGCGAGCATTTTCAGTATCTGGCCGTATTCTGGACGAACGAAAAACTAGACTTTTGGGTGAAAGCCTAGACAAACTGTTGTTCTTGAACAAAAACATGGATCAAAAAAGGTAAATCAACAAAACTATTTCAAAATCAAAAGTATTGTAGTTTACGTAAATAATTTTATATCATTATGTCAATATTTTAACTTCACCACTATAACTAAAATTTTTTTTTAAATTATCAAATGATTAACGTCTTCTTTCTTAATTTCTTAAAGTTATAAATACAATATCTAGGTCTCTGTGAGTTCGTATTTTGAAGCATGATCACATTGATCTACTACTTCATGAACTATGAATTTATGAAGTTTTTCAATTAACATAAGATCATATATTATAAGCATATTTAGAATCTAAATTTTAATTCATGAAAATTTACATAAATATCAAAAGCATTATTAAATTTAAATAAATTTAAAGTTTACGCTTTATTTCATTCGAAGTAATCCCATTTCGATTTGACTCAAATTTTTTACAACCTTTCTTCGATTGAAATCTGTTTCTATTATTCAATAGAATCTATTTCTGAGGCGGTTATTGAATAGTTGATTTTGAGAGCACACTTTACCTAACAAGGGCTCATTTCATTCACATTTTCAGTCGCGTGAGTGATTATGAGAGCAATATTTCACTCACGCTCGCTCACGTG
Source organism: Diastata ussurica (assembly GCA_035078745.1). Classification (NCBI taxonomy): domain Eukaryota; kingdom Metazoa; phylum Arthropoda; class Insecta; order Diptera; family Diastatidae; genus Diastata; species Diastata ussurica. Next base: position 7,500 of record JAWNPW010001038.1, read on the forward strand.
AGCGCAAACGTGCTTGAGCGTGAATCGTAAAAAAAATTGTAAACGTGATCGTGATTCAACATCATCATGATTCAACATCTTCCGTGCATGTGCGTGCTTGGACAGTTTTTCTATTTGAGCATGAGTCAAAAGTCACTCACGCGCCCATCTCTAATAGAAAATAAAATTAAATTTGGCATAAAAAATAACACGATTTTTATAACGAAATTTACAATTAAATGACTCCCGAGCCAAAATACTACCCGTAATATTTTGGCGTTCTCTGCTTCTTTATTTGCGCTGCAGAAAGTATCGCACAAATTAATTCACCAGACAGGTCTTCTCAATCATGGATTTACAGCAAGAATGTTTAATGTCCGTACACCAATTTGCGGAAATTAGTGAGATTTCTTTTTACCTTCGCTTTTTCAAATGGTACAAAACAAGAGGATGCTTAACACACTTATCACGTAAATGAGATTATTAAAATTATACCTAAAATTATATCTTTTTCTGTGTGAAAAATTGTGAAAAAGCGATTTATTTTTCGCACTAGCGCTTGAGCATTGATTAAAATTTTCAACTTTTCAACAACATTGTGCAATAATCGAAATTAATTATTATTGCACGCTGACATTTTTAATTTCGATTATTGCACAATGTTGTTGAAAAGTTGAAAATTTTAATCAATACTCTTAATGTCAGAATGCAATAATTACCATCTCAATGCGCTATGAAATAAATTTTTAATATTTTCTATTTTTTCCACACTGTTATTAAATAATTTTTTATTCATTTGTCATGGTTTATGAAAACATGGTGAAAATACGTCGGGATGTCGAACAATTATATGAACATAAGTTGTAAATTCTTTCTTTGAAAAGGAAAAACATGTCGCAAATATTATATTGCTAGCCGAAACCATGTTGGATAATGGAAATTAAAAATTACACTTTTTGGCATTATTGATTAAATTCTACTTAAACATAAATATCTAGGAAAGTATTACTTGTTTTTGGGCGATAAATTGTTTCTACACGAAAATGGATTTTAAAAAACTTTCTTATGTCTTTCAGCAGTTTCGAGCTCTGTGTGAATACCCTATTTAGATGCTTAATACCACATGATAAAAACTGAATTGAATAGCTACCAAAAGCACATATACAGGTAAATCACACGACTCCATATGTAATTTATATTTGAAAAAAAAAGATTTATTGCGCAAGCGTTCGATGATGTTTGTATGTGATACTTTTTAATTCAATTGTTTCCATTTTTGGTTTCTCAAATGTTTTTCCTTAACCATGAAAACATGAACGACAGAATCGTAAAAACAATATTGCCTTTACTGAAAATTGTACTCTCTTCCAAGAAAGAACTCAATTATTTTTTAATTCGCCCAAAACAAAAAATATGCAGAAACGCTGGACTTAATACTTAAAAATAATAAAAAGTTTTATCACACTTACACTTTGCATAAGATTTTGTGCATTACCAACCAACATTTCGGTGGCCTCACGATCCTCATCCGAACCCTGTGCGCCCAACATTGTTGCCTTGACGGTCGATAATATTTTCAACTGTGTACCAATTGTTGGTATGCGTTCACACACTTGCAACAAATTGGTGCGTATGCGTCGATCCGTGCACTGACGCGCCAATTCCTTAGCCAAGCGAGTAACATCCTCCGAGGCTTCTGCGATTTTCTTTGCCGTTGCGATCAATTCGCGTTTACTGCCGCGCGAATCGGATAAAACCAATTCGCTAAGACGTGCCATCAGAATGGCCATGCGTTTCGCAGCAGCAATGATTTCGTTATCCTTGGAGGACCATTGACGCACTTCTTGATGTAAGCCGCGAGCGGCAATCTTGAAAAATATATTATTATTGAATTATCAAAAAAAACAAAATTCATTCGAGTTTTTGAATATACCAATATCGGCTGGTTAGCATGCGGCATTGTTCGGAAGACACCCTCGTCTTCATCGTCAGTTTCTGGCGGTGGTGGACGCACTGGTACCAGACCTTCACGTGGCAGTGGTGGACGAGGTGGAGCACGTTCCGCTGTGAAATATAAAATTTTGATCGTAGGATAACAAAACGTCATTGATATGGAAATACCATTTAAATTGGAAATATTCAATGCGCTAAATTCCGTTATCGGAGGTAAAGAGCTTGGTAGTGGGGGTGGTGCTGTTGGTGCAATAGCGGTACGAACTTCACGTACTTCATCGAGCAACTATATCAGAAAAAAGAAAGAAACAGTGGATTTTACGGAAGTTGTCTTTACTGAAGGAGTCTTCGAAACTTACCCGCTGGAATGAGTTTTTCCAAGCATGTATAGCCGCCTGATCGTTAATATTAGTTGCCACATTCTTGGCAGACAGCACCATAGCGGGAAGTGAGCTCTCTAAGCGATTTGTAGCGGCATTCAGCTGAGCAGTGTATATGGGATCCTCTGAATTGTCTGCTTCCTGCTTGGCAACGAGCAGGACACGATTTATCAAACGCGCAATATTCGATGTATTGTCGACCATTTTCTGTGACTGCTTACCATGTATAGCATCCTCGCACAATTTAGCATAGACTTGCATGTGTTCCTCAGATGTTTTGATGAAGTCAGCTGGTTCTGTTGCTTGATCGCAAAGTGTACGCATGCGCAGCACTGTATCGGCATATTGTTGTTTCAGATTCTGTAAATGTTCATCTGCTGCCTTGCTAGCAGGATAGTTCATACGTATGCGACCAGCATTGATTAACTGAGGTGTCAGCGAGTCAACTTGTGCAGCCGATGAGAGCAAAATTTCGGCAATTTTTTTATTACCGCAAGCTCCACCGGCAGCAACCATACGTGACGTCTTTGAAGCACGGTCGCTAAAAGCTTGTAAATTATTCGATTTCTGAGTGAAATTTTGCTCACGGCCAGGTGTACCTTCCGGCAACATCACGGCTTCAGTGAATTGCTTCAATGGTGTGCTGACATCCATAAAGTCTTGTACGATTCGATTAACGAGGGCTTTTTGTATGGCCGCCTTGAGTTCGTGAAGTTTTTGGGTCAGCTTTTTGGCGGCTTCCTTGGCGGTGGATGTATTGCCAGCTGCTAGTCTTTTGAGTCGTTCGACTTCATCACAAAGTTGCATAATTTCAGCCTTCTGATGTCCTGGGCATCCCTCGGCTACTTTGCGACCCTCTTCAACAATTAGATTGATAGCCCGCTCACCTAAGCCACCATCATTGATATCAGTATTCTGTAACCACTTGACTGCTTGTTCGAGTCGTCCTTGTATTGTATGCGCGGTCTGTTGAACACCGGCCTTGTCGACGCCCACAACCGCATTGCGTATGACCGATTGCAGCTCACAAAGCCTCTCACGTATACCACGTGCCAATGAGTCGGCCTGCGCGGTTGAACCCTTACCCTCCTGTCGCAATTCACAGAGGCTATTCGTCATCGCTGTGATTTCATCGGAGAGCTTCCGTATAGGATAAGAATCCTGTGGCAAGCAACGTTCCGATATCTCGTTTGCATTTTCAATGATTTGGCGCAACGCCTTTTCGCCGACACCACCACGCAGCGCATATGGATTTTGTAGCCATTCATTTGCCAACTCTGTTTTATTGCTGATGGCATTGCTGAGTTTTTTCAGCACAGTTAGATTATCCAGTTCACTGGTATCTTCATCATAGGTGGTTAATTGTAAGACACGTATGATCTCTTGAATTTCATCGCTCATTCTCGACGCTAGGTAGTTGCGATTTTCTGCTGCCTCTTCTGCACCCTTGCCCTGTTGCTCGACGATATGTATATAAACTTTCATACTGCATATCAGTATAGGTGCGAGAATTTTAACTTGTTCGATACACCGCACCAATATTTCGCTGTGCACCTGATGTGTTAGTTCCTTCTCACGCGCGCTCACCTCACGAGACACTCGGCTCAAACATGGTGATAGGTCCTTTAGAAATTGTACCAAATCCTCCACTGTGTTTATTACTTCAGCGACGGCCAAGTAGTCAAGCACCCTTTTGCATTCTTGAACGATTTTTCGCACCTCAGATTCGTCGAAGCAAAGCAGTAGCGATGAGGTACCTTGCAGTATACCGCGGCTTCCTTCAATTAATTTTTTGCGTGCTGGTCCCGAATAGGGATCGGCACGCAACATATCGGAAGCATCTTCCAGTAACTGCGAGGCAGACTCTACGCGATGCAATGCGGATGGCATATCTTGTTTGAGGATTTTATCATCAGAACTGTTGATGGTTTCGCGTCCGACTTTGATTAGATTTGCAACAGCTGCTGAAACGACCTGCACCGGGCGGCTAAGGTCGGGCATAGCATTGCCATCTTCAGCATCTTCGTGGAGAATAACCAATCGAGATACCTTCATTGAAATAAAATACGTTACAAAATTTATAGAGACCATATATTTCCAATTTTTAAGGTTTTAAAACAATGTTTTGAAAATTCTGTAAAAAACCGTTTTAAAAATTTTTTTTTTTCAGTCAAATTAGTGTTATAGATTTCTTCAAGCGTTTTTGATATGATTTAGGAAAATCTCAAAAATTTTATTTTTTCGGTGATGACATGCTTATTGGTGCTGAATTTCTTTACCCTCCTGAGCCATTTGTGTAAGATATTGGTTCACCCGAGTTGCTGACCATCGTAACTAACTTAAGCATTTTCACTCTGTTGTCAATTATTGCGATATCATGAATTGTTTCACTCATTCAACGATTTTTGTTGTGGTACCATTATTTGGTGCTGCATGTGCGATGTCACCCGTATTTGTACAGCCACAACGAAATGCATGAATTCTTTTGATGGTACACAGTCCTAATAGTACTTACCAATCGTTTACTTGGTTAATGAGCACACGAAACTACATTTTTTTCAATTTCGTTAAAATCAATGAATGATTGATAAAAATTTTCCCATTTCCCTCGTGTACAATTCCATTTTGCCCCTAAACTTATAACCAATTTCTCTTCGTATGTATTTTCAATATGTATTTCTTCCTTCTTTTTGGAAAAAAGATAGTCACCTATTAGCAAATCACATCTTCAATTCCTGATCCGAACCAAAAATGGATGGCAGATTCGGAATCAGAGAAGATAGAGAAGCGAAAGATAGCAATTTGAGGTTATATTGAGGTGTGGTGTGCAACGTTTGAAACCCCTAGC
>JAWNPW010001040.1:0-12275 GCA_035078745.1 Diastata ussurica
AATGATGAATTTTGGCATTTAAGGTTTTTCTCAAACACCCTCAAAATCTGGAGTTAGGACCAAAAAACCCTTTTTGGTTAGGTACATGTGTTTAATGGCTCATAAATGAATCATTTTTTATCCGATTTCAAAAATTTCAAAAGTTATAAAAAGTAGAAAGGTAGACCTTTCTGGATTTATCCTGCATCAAAAAATTATTCGTGTTCGTGGATCAATGAACCTTTGAATAATTCGATTCTTTTTAATCTTTTTGTCCTTGAGGCAGTTCAAAATAGTTGATTTAGGCAAAAATAATTATATCACTAAAATTGTATTTTCAAGGAGCAGGAAGTGGTTATTTTCAAAAACTTTATTTCGATTCACCCTAATGAACAACAAGATATATATTTTTTAATTACACTGGTCGACATAAAAAATGTAGCATCCTTCATTTGCATTTTTTTTAGCCTAATATGGATGCGCTAAGCTCGAAAATATTTTTCTTTTTTTTTTTAGTTCGTGTCATTCACTAGATAATGATAAAAATGTGTTTTTTGATCCATAGTTTCTCTTGAATGATTGCCCAGAAAATTTGTCATGACTAATCAAATATCTAGTGAATGGCTCAAACTAAAAAAAAAGAAAAATATTTTCGAGTTCACCACATCCATATTAGTTTAAAAAAATGCAAATGGATGATGATATATTCAAAAATGTCGACTAGTGTTATAAAAAGAGTAAATCTCTTATTCATAATTCATTAATATTATGCAGATTTCAAAAATTAATAACTAAATACAGTAGACGCTCGCAAATTAGAACCGCTTTTTTTTGGGGTAGTTTTGGGCGATGTTCTTGAGGTCACTCCATCCTAAGCCAAGTGATCGCATTTCAGCTTCGGTATATCTTCGCTAGACAATGCAAGGTTAGATGCGTCGATTAGATTGGTGGAACGGATTCCAGCACATTGATTGCCTAGCGATGTTGCATTCTTCTGGGACAATGTATGTCCGATCCATTTCTATATTCTTCTTTTTATTTCGGTGTGCTAGGTCATCTGCCAAAGGACATTGGATGAGTGAAGACAGATGGTTAAAAATTAGGGATCGAAAGCTGCTTAGGAAGCGCTATGCTCTTAGTGAAAACGACCGAGCAGAAACTGAATAAGAGGCCAAGTCAGGTGCAACGAGCCGTCCGGCGTGACAAACGAAAGTTCATAAACGATCTCGCAGACCAAGGTGAGCAAGCAGCTGCAACTGGAGATTGCGCTGCCTTGTATAAGATCACCAAAAATTTGATTGAAAAACGCATGACTATCGAACACCCTGGTAAAGACGGAAATGGAACTGTGCTGAACTCGAGGGAAGAGCAGTTACGCCGTTGGAAAGAACATTATGCCACTGTACTCAACAATATGCTGGCTCCCAGATTCACGCAGCTTCTGGACAGCGATTTTGAAAATATCCCAATGCTCCGAATAAACACAAACCCACCTTCCGCTTCGGAGATATCTGCTGCAATTAAAATGTTACCCGCCGGTAAATCAGCGGGTTCCAAGGCTGACCCGATTTTGGCAGCAACCATCCTTTTACCAGTAATTAGGGAAATTTCCCAACAGAATGGAAGGATAGCGTAATCGTAAAGGTTAGGTTAGGTTGCAGTAGCACCTCTGCGTCAGAGAGGACACACTTAGGTCATAATAGGCCCATTATGATACCACAGAGGGCAGGCACCCCCTATCAATCCCTAAACAAAACCTAGCAATATCCCTGATGTCAGTGGATGCTAAGTCGGATAGATCGTTGGAAAAGTACTCCCCTAAGGTCGCATATCTGCGCCTAGCGAGGGTTGGACAAGGACAGAGGAAGTGTAGAACGGTCAGTAAGAATCCATATCAGTTTGCTAATACGTCCCCTACCAAGTCCGATAAGGTTGTTCGTACGCCTCCTGTTAAGGACCGGCCACAGTTGTCTGGAGATCGCACAAGTGCGCTCTATCCGCAAGCGTCTGTTGGCCATGTCGCTACAGACCTCCCTTAGGATCAGTTTTTATGACGACAGAGGTATACCGCTCTGGAGTGCGGTGCTTGGAGATGTAAGTGTCGTACCAAGTCTGGCTAATTCGTCTGCCCTACAATTGCCCGCGATGTTACAGTGTCCCGGGACCCATACCAGCCGTATGTCGTATAGTTCCCTCATTTCGTTGAGATATGAACGGCATACTTCGACAACTATTGACTATCAGTGAAAATGCAAATATCCCTTTTAGATATTGGATTACACTGAATTAGTGTCATAGCCTCTTAGATAGCCAACACTTCCGCCTGGAAGACACTGCAGTAGTCCGGAAGGCGAAAATGAGTGGTTAGGTCCAGACTATTCGAGAAGACCCCCCCACCATCACTCTACCATTAAAATCATTCTTATCAAAGACCTCCTTGATGCAACGATTAGCGAACACCAGACTGGTTTTCGCAGTGGGTTCATTATCAGTGCGCTGAATACAGAACACCATTGTTGACTTTGAAAAAGCAATCGATAGCATTGATAGAGAGTTCATATGCGCTGCTCTGCATACGAGAGATGTTTCATCAAAAATCATAGCACTAATAAAGGAAAGCTACAGCAACGCCAGCTGCTTCGCCCTGCGTATGGGTAGATTGTCAGAACCTATTGAAGTGCGAACTGGCGTGAGGCAAGTTTCTTTACTCGCTCCTGTCTTGTTCCTGTTTCTTATAGGCGACAGCATATAGGTCATACAGTAGAAAATAAACTGCATCTACTTGAACAACTTAGCTTACGAGATCGTTGTTTCCTGCTGTCTGATAATGTCAACGACCTTCTTGCGATGGCTCTCGCTCTGAGTGAACAATCGCAAGACGCCGGCCTTAAGATTAATGCCGCAAAATCTCAAGTTTTGAGCCTACTACATTACTTCGACGTTGTAAATGAATTCTGCAACATTGGTTGCATGGTGACGGCAGATAGAGATACATACCGAGATATTGGAAACCGAATTACCAGGGTACAAGGAGCTTTGGGGTGTTTGTCCCCTGTTTGGCAAAATAACAATATTGGCCTACAGACTAAACTCCACATTTTCTGCTCAAACGTCAAATCCGTCCTCCTTTACGGTTGCAATATATAGAAGGTGACAGTAACATCGGCAAAGCGCCTGCAAACGTTCATAAATCGCACTTTGAGGTATATTCTGCGCATTTTCTGGGCGCGCTATTAGCAATTCAGATCTTCTCAAAACAGCTGGTCAGACTGACAGTTAAACAAGGCTGTGTGTTAGACGAATTGGTAGCAAGTTAGCTTTCGAGAATGTATGTTGCTGGCCTTCATTCCCTATTCCGGGGATAGGGCTGCTATCCACGTGCCCAGACCCACGTCCCTTTTAGGAGATACTACCTCAGCGGCGTTGGTCGCCTACTTACCTGAGACGCCAGTTTTGCCAATCAGGCTACATAGTAGTTAGTTTTCTCTCTCACTATAGCCAGTTCTAAGCGGATTCTCATAGCTGTTACCGGGGCATACCTGGCCTAAAGCCGGAGGTAGTGAGCTGCTTGATCATTTCAAGAAACGAGTCGTTACTGGCTGATCCCAAGCTTACAGCAATTAGTGAACTTTCAACCTCTGCGAAACAACCCATCCTCCGATACTACTCAAAAACATTTTTTTAATTTGTTTTCTCATTTTATTTAAAAACATAACAATACAGTCCAGCTTTTCCAATATCTTTACTTTGGTTCCCGAATATGACGTGTTTTTTTAACGTTTATTTGACATTTTTATTAAGTTAGTTTTACTTTTCGGTAGAATCTACCAAAATCTGTATACGCGTATCAATTTCGCATATGAATGTCCAAAATGCACCAAATAAATGCCAAAACAAAAATTCTAAAGGACACTGGTGAATCCCCTTTTTAATTTCATTTTGTTGAGTGAAATGAAAACAAAAATGCGAATTCACTTGTGTTTAAAATTAAAAAAAAAAAAAATGCATTAAAAATACTGGTTATAATTTGTGGATGTTGTCATTTCTGAACGTTCTACTTAGTGAGGGTCTACTGGAACTTAAAATTGAAATTTAATGCTTATATTGATATAGAATACATACAAAAATACAAATTTGATTTTCAAATTTAACGTAAATTGACAGTTACTTTATTTAAAATTTGAAAAGACAGTAATTAATATCACAAGAAATGAATCAATAAATGTTTTTTAAAATGCACTGCGTTATTAACAAATCGGAGATGAACGGGATGAGAGTTCCAAAGTCTGTAAGCATTTATGGAAAATTGACGTTCAGATATAGGAAATTTATATAGCATCGATTGACAATAAGAATCGGAATCTGTCATTTTTTAGATGACACAGCAACACATAATATATAATACATACCATCCACGTAGTATAGGGGCATGAAACTGAGATCAAGAGGTTTTTGATATATATCAATACATTTTGACTTTAGTCAAACTTTGACTGTCAAAGACTTACGAATTAGTTTACACAATGATCTATAGAAATTAAACATAGATACAAGTTTATTGCACAAGTTGTCATGTTCAATGCTGACAAAAACCTTCTACAGCTTCTATATGTTTTTGGTTTATCAAAAAGTGTTCGTTCAGGTATTTTGTCATTTGGTTGAGCATCAGCGACTTAAAAACTCAAAATCATTTCAAACATTATAATTCATTATAAATTAAATTTTTCTTAAATAAAACTGCCAAAAAATCCTTTCGAAAAAAATTTAGATTTTCTTTTCGATTTAGTTAAAACATATATTCAGCATTAACGTTTGTTTTGGAACTTTCTTTCGTAAAAACGATGTTTTGATACCTTTTTTTTATTAACCTCAAATTGAATGCTTTTTGAGATAATGCGAAAATTTGAACTGATTTCTAAAGAAACAATGTAAAATTTTAGTAGAGTTAGAGCTTCTAGCAACTAAATGGTTTATGCTAACTAGATAAGTTCTGCTATTATGAATTCCTGCATAATTAACAATAACAATAAATATTTAGAAAAAAAAATAAATTGGTAACAGACACACAACCATTTTTACGTAATAAAGTGGGGGTACATAAGTGTCTAAATTTGTTCTGCATTGGAATGAAGGTTTTGCAGTTTTAATTGTACTTCTTCTTTCGAATTTAAAATTATCGGGAATGTTTTTATAAAGAATGTTGAATTTTACATCTTCTCTTTCAAAGTTTCAATGATTTTTCCAAAAATAGCTTTGAACTTCTAATGTTTTTCGTTTTCTATAATTCCTCTGCTACAAATAAGTTTAATAGGTTCTATGCAAGCAGAGTTCAAAGCATTGCACAGCTTCAATTGCTCGATAAAATCACTATTAAGAACATTCAATAGTACATGTGAATCTTTATACACACTTTTTCATTGGTTGGCGAATTTAATTAGCAAATCGTAAAGTTGAATGATTTAATGATCAATGTCAACCAAAAACATAACCTTGCACGAGAATTCCCTTATTCGACTGAAAACTTATGAAATCAACAGCTATTGGATGATATGTGGAGTTTTTTTTGATTTCATAAAGCCTGCTAGAATCTAATTATGAGTACTGAAACCTTCATCAAGCTTGGCTACAACAGAATTTGAGATTTCCTGCCGATAATCATTTAGGCGTTTATCAAAAGCTTTTGATGTTGCCGCGCAAGCATTTTGCCATGCAAGCATTTAATTTTAATGAAAACTTGAATTAAAATGGCTCAGATGATTCATTAAGATAATCCATTCTATTCAAACTATCCAGCAATACTTTAAATTGATATTCAACGCTTTTTGTTGGCACTTTTCCCATTGCATCTACAATTTCATTAAATTTGCCTTCACATAGAGCCGTTAAAATAAACGCTGGTATTTTATGGATACCCAGCTTATTTTTTTGTTTTTTAGGGCGATAGAGCTTAATTTTCTAGCCTATTTATCTCTAGTTTCACCAAGACTGCTTGAGAAAAATCATCAGACTTCCCTTTTCTAAATTTCAAAAATAATTTTTGGCATCTGACCTTCGATTATTCGAACCCTCATATTGATCTTAAAAAACGATATGGTAGTCTGTCGATCTTATTTTGACATTTCTCCATGTCCAGGTTTAAAAAAAGAAAGAAGTTCGAGAACGTCAATATTCTTTAAATTATTTTTCCAACGGAATGACCAGTTTTTGTGTTGTACAATTTGAAAATTTGGGTTTGTGTGTAATCGATACCTAGATAAGATAAATTTTTCCGAGATAGCTCCATATATTCAGTCTTATTCAGATTGCGTTCGTGAATGGTTGCACAACGATTTCGCAAATGACAATGTTCTTGATGTGCTAAAGTCGTGTAACAACATTGTATTCAATTGCAATGATTGCCTTAATTGTCACTCGCAAATTTGATATCAAATCTGCAAATTGATTTACAAAATCTGAATCTCAGATGTGCGCAACTTTTTGAAAAGTTTGGTAAAAACAATTCAGAATAACCAATGCAAAAAGCTCAGTCTTCGTTGATGGCAAAATCGTCGCAAATTTCTTCCCCTCGAGTTTTTGCTGCAATTGCTCCTGATCGTCAACCTGCACAATAACAATAACAAAATTGTGACGCGATCGAAGGCTATGATCGTCATCTTTTTCGAATACAAAAGAAAAAGAGAATAGATTTGCTAGTGATAATCGCCGAATTAGCATAGGATCAGCATCGCGTGTAAGTCCCGCTATACAAGCAACTGTTGCTGTTTCAATGCGATCGAGAAGCTCTTCACTCTCTCTTATTGCTGATCCGCCTTATAACAACAATATTCCAAATGATAATGCTGTTGTTGTTGGAAATGAATGATTGCTCTGAGCTAAGTGTAGCTGGTCGTCATGTTGCTGCTCGTAACAAAAATGCTGTTCGTAACAACGCTGTTGTTGTTAGTTCGATAGAACGCTCTGACCTGAGTGTGGCTGTTCGTAAGAAGTAGCTCCACCTCTCTTCTTTCAAGTCAGTTGTATGTGAAGATAATATAATTGAGTATGTGGCTAAGCATACAGATATTGATAAGTCTTCGCTTTCTTGCTACAAATTGATAAAAAAAAGACACGTACTTGGCCACTCTTAATCGTGTGAATTTCAAGTTGGGAGTCTCTGCATCCGAATATCATAAACTATTAGTTTCTAAGCTGTGGCCTGCGGAAGTGAGAGTGCGTGTATTTCGTTTTTTTCAAAATCAAAGAGAGCCGCTGATCATCTCTTAGTCAGAAGCTCTTCAAACTCTTATTAAAGTATCAATATAAGTGACTTTACAGCAGACATCAGTAAAATGCAGTTGCAGTCTCTGGAAGTTTACTTTCAAAATATTTCTGGTCTTAGGACAAAATCAAATACGGTACTGCCTGCTACTTCGCAAATGAACTACGATGTTGTTGTTTTTGTTGAAACATGGCTCAATGCAGATTTTGTTTTTTTTTTTGTGCATAATTTAAGTAATGGGGCACTGTGCTTGATCCGCTCTGTGTTTCCGTCTTTGACTCAAAAAAAGAATTTATTTTTTGTGTTTCCTACATTCCAACTAATAGCTCAGACTCTTTGTATTTTGCTCATGTTGGTAATGTATTGAATTTATCGGATATAGATAAAACCAACACTTTTTTTTTGTGTTTCAGGCGATTTCAATTTCAATAAACTTTCCTGGTCGCAAATGAGTGTAATCTTATTCCAATTAATTTCAATGCCACTTATGAAATGTATATGCTTGATAGCTTTTTCGGCTATGATCTCGTCCGAATTAACCATTTTGTTAATAAATTGGACCGCATTTTGGATTTGATTTTCATTAGCGATACAGTCAAATATAAATTGGAAGAAAGTATGTTTCCGATCTCTCTATCGGACAAGCATCATATTCCACTCATTCTCATTCCTGAGTTTTATGAGTTTTTAAGTCTGCCTAAAAGTTCTGATAAATTAAATTTTAATTTTAATTTATGCAATTTTGAAAATATAAATACTATTATTGAGAGCATTGATTGCAGTTGTAAATTTTCGAACAGTAATACTGTAGAATGCTTTGATTTGTTCTGTTTTGAAATAAATGATATCTGCACTAGAGGTCATAAAAAGGTGAAAAATTTAAGAAACAATTTTTTCGATAAGTATAAAGCCACAAATGATATAAACTTAAAAATAAATATTTGCATTATATGAAGGAATTTACGGTTTTGAATTGAAATTCCTGTATTAAACCTGGCGGGGTGCAATAAAGCTTAATGCAATAAAGCCTAATGGGCTTTATTTCTCTTTCGAATGATCCTAATCGTGTTTTAGGCTTTATTTCTACTCGAAAGAGAAAGCCTATTAGGCTTTATTGCATTAGGCTTTATTGCACCCCACCATAAAAACTACATTTTGAACTTTGAGAATAGCATAAAAAGTAATCCTAAATCATTTTGGCAATTTGTGAATCCCAGTCAGACATTTCATCTATCATGACTTACAACGGTAATACCTCGAATTCTGCTGGTGGTATTTCTAATCTCTTTGTAAATTTCTTTGTGTCAAATTTTTCTATTGACAATTCTTTTTTTGAAAATAATCATTTTTCGGTTGATTTTGGCTCATTGATCATTAGTGAATGTGGTGCAATGAGAGGCATTCAGAATTTAAAAACTTCGGCGAAGGCTGATTGTGATGGTTTCTCACCGCTGTTTTTGAAAAATTGTGCCTACTCAATATGTACTCTATTATGCCTTGTTTTTAATTTGTCTTTGTCTACTGGTATTTTTATTGATAGATGGAAGATTGCGCATATTACACCGGTTTTTAAGAATGGTAGTAAAAATGATATTTCGAACTACCGCCCCATATCCAAACTGTCAACAATTTCGAAATTGTTTGAAGTTATTGTGAAGGAAAGCTTGGATTTTGCACTCGCAAGAATTATTTCTCCCCAACAGCATGGCTTTGTGGCTGGTTGGTCGACCGTAACCAATTTGATGGTCTTCACAGGGTATTGCTTTTCAGTTTTTGAAGAGCGATGTCAGGTTGAGACTGTCAATACGGATTTTTCAAAAGCATTTGATAAAGTATCGCATAAAATTTTTATTTTAAAATTGGAAAAACTAGGTTTTCATTCTGCCTTTTTGAAATGGATTGAATCATATCTGCGCGATAGACTGAGTCATATGTCTTACAAATTGTTTGGCCTTGAATATTGAAAAGTGTTTTCACGTCACTTTCTCTAAACTAAAAAGCTATACTACCTATCACTGGCCATATCATTAGCAAGTTTCCTGAATCCGTTGAAATCTCCATTCTATATTCGGATAATATGGTTTCTTTATGAAAGTATATCCCTCTGAACTCGTATAAAATTTGGCACGACCCGAGAAAATTTCGTATTCTTTTGTTTTCATGCAGATAATATAAAGCGCAAAGTTTTTATTTGTTTGTTTACCAAGAGCTTGTTTATTAAGAGCTATATTTTTGTTCCAAGCTATTTTTGTCAGACTTTCTCCTTCTCAGCTAATGCTATATTCCCGTCCTAAATTTTTTAGCTCTATGGAGTTTATTCAGATCCTCAAAATATGTATAGCGCCAGACTTGTGATTCCTACGTTTGTATACCTCTGCATGTTGCTTGAAATAATTTCCATTTCGATGATAGCGAAATATTAGGTTTATATAATAAGTCGTTCCATGTTGCTTTTTTTAGGGGGTCGGTTAAGGGGATGGTGTACCTTCAAATAGAAAAAAAATTACATTGCTTCTTCAAATCTCGTTCATCAATAATAATATTTACATCTCATTATATTTATATCATTCACCAAAGATGAAAATGGTATATTGACTTTGTGACGATTTATGTAAAGCATTAAAGGAAGCATCGGAGACGCCATAAAGTATACATATTCTTGATCAGCATCGAAAAAAATTGATCTAGCCATGTCTGTCTGTCTGCTGGTACGCAAACTAGTTTCACAGTTTTTGAGATATCGAACTGAAATTCGGCATGGAGTCTTCTTTTATGTCACTTGGCCGGATCGGATCAGATTTAAATATAGATGAAAACTTTTTTGTTCGTATTTCAGCTTTTATTATAAATTCCATAAGATAGAAAAAGGAATCATCAAGATCGGGAAAAAATTGGGTATAGCTGCCAAAGAAACTGATAATTTCAATAGGCGTTCTTCCTCTTCTTTTACGTTTATGTTTATGGAGATATTTCCACGAAATTTTATATATAAGATTTTATTATCATATCCATCAGATAACCAAAAAAAATGATGAAGATCGGATAATATTTAGATATAGTTGCAATACAAAGTGACAATTTCAAAGGTCGTTTTTCGAATAAAACTTGTCTTATAAGGAAAAACTTTTTTGTTTATAGAGATATTTTGATGAAATTTCGTATTTAAGATTTTTTTTACCAATTCCGTAAGATAGAAAAAAGAATCATCAAGATCGGATCCAAATTGGATATAGCAGCCACACAAAAGTTCCATAACTCGGTCCAGGAAAACTTTTTTGTACATGGATGTATTTCAATGAAATTTCGTATTTAAGCTTCTGTTATCAATTCCATAATATTGCAAAAAAACATGATCAAGATCGGATGATATTTAGATATACCTCCTTTTTTTTCTGTAAGGATTTGTTTTGTATGTGGAGACTATTTTATAACTGCATATGACTGATATTGAAGCTTCGGAGATACTATATTACTAAATTACCGTGTAATCAGCTGAACTATGTTCTTTATTGGGATCTTGGATTGAAACTGTTCACATGATCTAAGAAAGCCACTGTATGTTATCACATCAACTCCATATCTTCCAAAATGGGCGACAAATAACACTATGCGCCGGCGTGCCACTTAGTTTTTCCTATGTACGTGGGCCCACAGAACACGAAAATCGCAATAAAATTTTTTTCTATGGATGGGATTCCGCGCAATGCAGTTTTGATTTTTTCATATTTTTTTTGCATATAAAGTCATATATTCCGAGTTCAAATCAACTGATCTGGTTAGACAGATATATGAGATTATATGCAAAAAAAAATGTAAAAAATTCAAAACTGCATTGCGCGGAATCCTATTCATAGAAAAATATTTTATTGCGATTTTCGTGTTTTGTGGGCCCACGTGCTTAGGAAAAATTTAGTGGAATGACGATCGCAGACATTTTTTCTCATTTTGGCGCATAGTGTAATCAATTATCATTGTCACGAAGTTGCCTTCCGCATTTTCGAAGAAAAATGGATCAATGATACCGCCAGCCTAAAAACCTCTCCAATCAGTGCTTCGTTCAGGGTGAGTTGGCATTTTAACAGTTATATAATTTATTTTTATAACACAGTAGTGTCGTTGGGTTGACATAATCAAAATAACTAATAATATTCACATAAACTTTCGGTAGTCTTCTGATACAACTGCAGGTGAATGGTATAGAAGCTTTTTATAGAAGATTTGTTTTGTATCTGCAGATTGTTCTATAACTGCATCTGACTGATATTTGAGATAAGGATTAGGAAGAGTAGTAGGAGCATCAGGATAAGAATGTGGTGGAGGAGGAGTATTAAGGAGTTCCACTATGATGAGAAGAATTGGTAGGATAATTGGTACATGGAAATTTAAGACGATTGATCCTTTGTAAGGATACTGGATTCGTTGGAAGGACACTAGATCCTCTGGAAAATTTTCAACTATTTAAACTTATTTTTGAAAAATTTTAAAATTTTTTTTGAAAAATTTTTAAATTTTTTCGAAAACTTTTTAACTTTTTTTTTTAATAAAACTAATATAGTTGCACGTGAATGGTATAGAAGGTTCGGTGCACGCCGAAGATATTCTGCTACATAACGGTTTTTTTTTAAATGCAGTTTATTTTTTATTTTTAAAACTATATTTAATATTACTCCGTGCTGCTTCTAAAAGATTTTTATTTCCTGCCGCCACAGCGCGAAATTAGTCACATTTGATTTTTAAATTATTTCAAATTAATATTTCGGAAGGAACATGATCGGGTGAAATGATGTCAAACTCAAATGCAACAATTTGCCATTGCAAAATTTTGAAATTTTTTCGAAAACTTTTTAACTTTTTTTTTAACAAAACTGATATAGTTGCACGTGAATGGTATAGAAGGTTCGGTGCACGCCGAAGATATTCTGCTACATAACGGGTTTCTTTTAAAATGCAGTTTATTTTTCATTTTTAAAACTATATTTAATATTACTCCGTGCTGCTTCTAAAAGATTTTTATTTCCTGCCGCCACAGCGCGAAATT
>JAWNPW010001041.1:0-12649 GCA_035078745.1 Diastata ussurica
AAAAACCGAACTTAAAAAAACCTATCTTATTGTATAATTGTTATCAATATAATTGTTATCAAATTTTCGAAAGAACAAAAATACAATTGAAACTGGCACATATGATCACTTGATTCTAAATGTGTCAAAAAACAAGACGAACAATTCAGTTAAACAAATATTAGTTAGAAAACCAATTGTTAATGAACAAAAACTTGAAAAATCGTATTAAAATACTTATATATGTACATTTTCTATATTATAAAAAATCGCTGCGCAACCTTATTCGCATTTGGTTGCGTTTATTTCAATATTTTGACAAATTATGGTGTATATCGATCGATCATTGACAGCATCTACGAATTTGGAGTAGATGGATATATTTTACTGTTCATCTTTCACTCTCTTTCATAGGATAATCACTATTTGTGTGCAATGGACAAAGTGGGTGAGTCCACAGTATTCGTGAACTCACTTTTTGAAAACAAAGGAAACCATCCACGCAGCACTCTAATGTGCATCAACTGAATCGTCATTTCGTATATATGCGCATTTGTGGCACAAACGAAGAAACAAAACAAATTGTGTGACTGCGTACGATATCACTAATACATACTTAATGACGTATTTTCAAAAATGACGTCCCAGCTAGACGAATTTGCGTTGCATCGGTGGTCGGCAGATTGCATATATATTAGAGAAATCGTACGCAGCCACATAACGAGATTTTGTTTTGTTTCTTCGTTTTTGCTACAAATGCGCATATATACGAAATGACGATTCAGCTGATATTGGATCGTTGCGACGGCAATCTACGTTGTTTGTTCGCATGATTTATATATTTTTCATCTGCTGCGTTTTAATATTTCGACCTTTGATTATTCGTATTGTCAATTTCTTGCGCGTAATTTTTTAATATTTCTATTTATACTGACATGAAAACACTAGTAAGTGCCCGTCGTGCTTCGCTACGACAAAAAGAAATGTGGATTTTACAGATGAATACGCTGGAGATTTACTGGATATGAAAGTTAAAGAGCAGAGGATATGGATATGATAGTTAAGATTTGATTTCAAATCAGTAACGTCTTTTCGCTAAAACTAATTCTAAATTTTATTATGTTTAAAAGATATGTGATGAAATCTAAACTTTTTTTTACCCCCATTTTGCCACAAAACCCTTCAGGGATATTTTAATGGAAAATCCTGAGTTTACTTTCTTCGTATTTAATTTGGTAAAATCTTTCAGCAAAAACTTATTGGATATGTCTTGAGATTGAGAAGATATCAAACAGAATAAAAATAGTCACTTTTTGCCTTTTTTACCATATAATACACCATGGGCAATGTGGAGAAAAATCATGAAAACAATTTTTTTGTTTTCTTACGGGTAACATCTGACAGGAAGAACCAATCCGATATGTTATGGGGTTGAGGAGATATCGTCCATAGAAAAAGTACACATTTCACCCCTTTTGTGGTCCCAAAACCTTCAGGGGCATTTAAGGGAGAAATCCTGAAAACGATTTTTAGCTATTGAAATGAGAAATATTATCCAGCAGCAACCATCTCGATGTCATTGCGTTTGGGAGAAATATTAAACCCCTTTTTGCCCCTTTTTTTTACCCCTTAGCGACCGAATTTCGAAAAACCGCGCCCTAGTGTGCGTCTACGTTCTGAAGGAAATGTACCTTGAAAATTTCATGTCTCTAACAAATATGGAATATGGAACGGAAGATAAATTCTCATTTTACCCCACTTTTGCTCCCTAACTCTTCTGGGGTATTTTAGGGGAAAATCCTGAATTTATGTTCTTTAAATTTAAATGGCTAACATCTTTCAGCTAAATACAATTGGATATATTGTAAGGTTGATAGGATATGGAGCAGAATAAAAATAGCCGCTATATGCCCTTTTTCGCCCTCAAATACGCCAGGGGCAATGTGGAGAAAAACCATGAAAACAATTTCTTGGTATTTGCATGATCTGACAGTAAGAACCAATCCGATATGTTATAGGGTTTAGGAGATATCGTCCAGAGAAACAAAAACACTTTTTACTCCCTTTTTGGCCCCGAAAGTCTTCAGGGACATTTAAGGGGAAAATCCAGGAAATGACTTCTAGATATTCAAATAAGAAATATAATCCAGCAAACACCATCTCGATGAGTCATTGCGTTTAGCAGAAATATCAAATCCCTTTTCAAACCTTTGTCCCTTTTTTACACCTTAGCGAAATGAGGAAATGAGGTTCGTTTGGTATTTTGACGCTTTCTCATCATAAAAAAAAAAAAATTCTTTCCACCTTCAAAAACACAGGTGAAAAAAAAATTCAAAATTCAAGTTTTCTTGGCATGGGACCAGTTTGTTTTTTTTAAATTTTTTTTAGAAAGCTCATCGTTTTTACTTTAAGATAGAAAAGGTTCTAGAGTGGGCCGAGACCTTTTTCTAATTATTATTGAATTTTTTAAAGATTTATGACGACAAAATGTGAAGTTTTTAAATTTGAATCACAACAATCACTTTTTGCCTATCTGTTTCTCTTAAAAATTTAATAATAATTATATTAATAGGCAGGTAAGAGTTATCGAATAAGGGGATTTCCCAGTAACTACCATGTATGTACATTACAGCAGTGCTGCTATGTATAGTGAAAACGGGAATTTTTTGCGATACTTTGGTCCAAAAGATTTCAATTTCTACTAGACCACTCATGAAATAAATTGATGTCATATGCCTAAAAAATTTTCACAAAAAACCATATTTTTAAACCGTGTAAAAAAGATAAAATAATATATGTATATTATTTTATCGCTATCGTTGAACGTAGAAATTGTCTTGCCGCAAATGTGTATTGTTAAATTGATATTCAATTCACTCATAAAAGGAATGGGATGAACTGGTAAGTAGGAACATTTCATATTAATGCATTGTTATCTATCTCTATTGCTGTATCGATATTAACTCGAATAAGGTGAAACATACGAAGGAAGGAAGAAGTCATACATATAAATAAAGTTGTTGCTTCACATAAAAAACCGTGAATACAAGAAAGATAGAGGAAATATTATGAGTTAAAAAACTTACTTTACTTTCTACGCGTATGATTTACTTTCTTAACCTTCACGTGTGATCGGTATTAGTGCATCACCACCCACCTAAATACAAGTTTCCTATGATACTCCGAACATACACATCTCGTTCAAAAAATGTTCAAACCTTGCTTCGATCAATGTAAATTTTTATATTTTTATGTTGCTTTTTTTTATTGATATTCGATAAAAATTGTTATTATTAGTTCATAGAAATTATAATTTTAATAAAAATCAAAGAAAAATAAAACCAGAAAGAACGCTATAGTCGGTTATAACCGACTACTTAAATATCCTTCACCTTCTATATTTCCATTTGGATGATAATCTTTAACTCAACTCAACTTTGGCTGAATAGTTTAGTAAAAAGTTCGTTGCCCAATTCTTTTAAAATGACATATATTGGATTAATATGGTGGAAAGTAGGCGAATCACGCCCAGTTTTGGGCAGAATATTTATGTCATTGATTGGCATAAATGTGCCACATTTCATAAGAAAATGTTGTATTTTGTGCGATATATGGCCAGAAAAGTGTCAAGAAAGTCTCAAAAATGGTCCCATCCAAAATATTTTTTAACTTCATCTTACTCTGCACATGAGGAAGGTGTGTACTAAATGTGTGACAGACGGCCAGACACCCTTGTTGAAGAGTAAAAAAATTGGCGCGCTCGCTGGCGGAGCGGCGTTGTTATCCACGACAGGGGGCAGACAAATTATTGTATTGAATATGAAATAAATATAAAGAATATAATTTTTTTTTTTTTTTTGGCAGTTTCGTCACAATTGAAATAACAAAATTTTCTATAGGTTGGATCAAACTTCTGTCATTTTTCGTTGTAACCAAAATTTGTTCATACTGACAGTGGGTGGTTTAAA
Source organism: Diastata ussurica (assembly GCA_035078745.1). NCBI lineage: Eukaryota > Metazoa > Arthropoda > Insecta > Diptera > Diastatidae > Diastata > Diastata ussurica. Next base: position 3,948 of record JAWNPW010001041.1, read on the forward strand.
TCATTTTAACCTAAATTTTTGTCAAATAGAACTGAATTTTGGTAAATAGGACCTAAGGATTTTTTTGTGTGTAAGTAACAATTAAAATATTGAATCAACAATTGAAATTTAATCTTTGTTTTTTTTCAAGCAATATTAGTTCAATTTTGATTTAGCTATTGCGTTGGTGGAAAAATGGGTGTCTTGAAAATTTGTATTGTTGTTTCTTAGTACCTACAGTAGAAAATATTAAAAGTCCTGGAGGGTGGGTGGAAAGCGGCAGGTGGGACACCTGTTTAACTAATTTTGCTTGAAGAAAACAATAATCAAAATTTCAAGCCAAAATTAAAATTTTGAATTTTGGCCAGAAAAAGTGATAATATTTCGAATAGTTCTTTGATTAAACTGTAAAATTTGCTTCAAGTATTGCATTCATTGTCTCAATGTGTCATTGTGCATTTTTCAATAACACTGGTCGACAAATTTGAAACATAGCATCGTTCACTTGCATTTTTTAGGGTAATAGGGATGCGTTGAACCAAAAAATATTTTTCATTTTTTTAAATTTGACCCAATCACTAAATAATGGTAAAAATATGTTTTACCTATAATTTCATTTAAACCATCATTTAGAAAATTTGACATACTCGATGAAAATTAATTAGACAACGTTGAAACGGTAATTAAATTTTGCATCTAAAGGTTTGAATCTGAATTTTATCAATTGATAGATATTTTTTCAACAAGAAATAATTTGACTATCCCAATTTTTATTGTTTTGATCAACCCCCTATTTTATTACAAAAATTTTGAGCCCAAGCATGTCAAGATCGGACAAAAACTTAAAGTGCTATTTTAAGAAGAGGGAAACGCTATCACTTTTAAGTTTGTGTCGATTTGTAAATAATCGCTATTTTATCTGCTTTACAAAGTGGCAATACAAAGTATCCTTGTTTTCTCTGTTTATGGAATAGAACCGATCGCACAAACTATTACAGTTAGCGTGTTTGGCTTGAGCGATATGAACATACGCTTGGTGAATACAATATAAAAAAAGCTTCCCATAATGGATAATGCTTCCATCGCGTCTTGGTGAACATCGCTTAAACATCCATCAAATTGCTGGTCCCTATACAAAGTCATTATTTCACGCCCATTAAAAACATCAGTATCAAATCAACTGTTTGTCAACCTCGAAAACTTGCTTTTCAGGTAGCCCATAGTAAGGCTGTTCTTTGGTAAGTTTTTCACAAAATTTTGTAAATAGACCAATCTTAATGAGTAATGTAGAATTCGACGATATCTAATTTATTTTGATCGGCATGCCAAATTTTTTACCATTATCTAATTCAGTGGTTCATAACCTTTTTAGCAACCGGCACCCATAAAATTTTCGGACAATATTCTCGCACCTCTTACCAAAAATTATTGAATTGTATAAATCGAAATATAATCGTTGTGCATAACATATTTTATATTAAAATTATGTGTACAAAAATTTTTTTATAAATCTTAATGGTGAATGGTATAACCGAAGGTGAAAAAGGTATGCTCACTTTTATACGATGTATGTACCGCCTTAAAGGTAGCATCGGAGACCACATAAAGTATATATATTCTTGATCAGCATCGACACAGAAATTGATGTAGCCATGTCTGTCTGTCTGTCTGCCTGACATTTACAACTTTTCATTGAAAAATTCACTGCAGGTGAATGGCATAGCAGCTTCGGTGCACGCCGAAGATACTATTCTCCTACATTACTGGTTACATTACATATAGTTTTAGTTTACAAATATTTTTAAGCAAATAACTCGTGAATTTGTAAAATTATACTTCGCACCCCTTTCCTTTGGCAAGTTTTTGATAGAGATGTCGGCTGTTGGTTAGACAATATTTCAATATTATCTCGCGATCTTTGATTACTCCTCGGATATGGTGATAGCGAACATCTATATGCTTACAGCGGTTGTGAAAGTTTGGATTAGTAGCGAGGTTTATAGCGCCTTGGTTATCGAAGTTAAGCGTAATCGAATCATCTTCCAAATACCGATTTCCCGTAGAAGACGCCGTAAATAAACAGCTTCTTTAGCAGCATTAGATGCTGCCATGTACTCCGCTTCTGTACTACTTAATGCGACTGTACTTTGTTTCTTCGATTTCCACGAAATCGAACAAATTCCAACGATGAAAACAAAGTCGGAGAAATAATTCCAAAATACAGCAAGGCGCCATTGAGTGATTGATATTTGGTGATGTCTGATTAATGGCACTGATCCTTGCACGCTGCCTGCTACCCTGCTTCTAAAGGAACTGAAAAAGTTTTGCAGCTCTCCATACCGTATTCTTTCAACAAATCTTCGATATACTGTTTTTGACTGAATGCGATATCACCAATTTCTCCATCACGCTCGATTTCAATACCAAGGAAATGCGTTAATGACCCTTTGTCGATCACGTCGAATTGTTCCGCGATGTTTGATATTATTTCCATCTGTTCAGTTTTGTCCTTGCATCCTTGCAACCGCAATTAAAATTAGATTGGCATTTTTATTCATCTTGTACAAGCAAGGTCCACTTGGACAAGCAAAGAAATCAAAGGTACTTAACACCTCATCAAGTTTAAAATTCCATTGTCTGCCAGATTGTTTTAAGCCATATATTGCCTTATTTAATTTCAATACCTTATTTAGCTGATTTGAAATGGAAAACTATTCAGGTTGCATCATATAAACGATATCGTCCAAGTCACTGTTCAAATAAGCTGTACACACGTCGGTTTGATGTAAATAAATACGTTCTTCCACAGCTGTGGCCAATAACATTCTAATAGTGGCGTGACGAATCACCGGTGAAAAAGTGTCAGTGTAATTGATTCCGAATCGCTGATCACACCCTTTAGCTACAAGGCGTGCTTTATAGCGTTCAATCACACTGTCCTTGTAACGTTGCAATGAAAATATCCATTTACAATTAATAGCCTTCTGGCTTGTTGGCGCGTCAACTAACGACCATGTGTCGTTTTCCATAAGTGAAGAATACTCATCTTGCATCGCCTTGAGCCATTTGTCATATTTCTTCAACGAAAGTGCCTCAGAAGCTGTTTCAGGAACTTGTTCATCTATTACATTACTCACGATGTTATACACTATTGTTTCGTTGGGCGTCCGCTGCGTATGGTCTTTGGTTGACCTCGAACCCTGCTATTCTTTTCTTTCGTAGTTATACAGTCAGCAAGTTTCTCCTCCTGATTGTAGACACCATCGTTAATCTCATTGTTAAATTTGCTTAACGTTTCAGTACTATCATATGGACTTTCATCATCACTACATAGCTTTACGCTGACAGAATTCGATTGGAGTTCAGCTTGCCGTCGTAGACCTAAAAACTCATTTTTGTTGTTGCACAAGCTCTCGTCAAAGATAACATCACGTTGGATAACGATGTTTTGAGTTTCTTTATCATATAAACGATAAGCTTTGGACATTAGTGAATATCCAACCATGATATGATTTGCATTTAGCGTCAAACTTAGCTTTATGTGTTTTATTCAAAGCTTCTGCAATTGATCCGAAAGTTTTTAGATTGGTTAGCGTTGGCTTTTTGTTGAACCACACTTCATAAGGCGTTCTGTTTATCAAAATATTAGATGAACATCTTTTTCTTAAATAAGCTGCCGTTGTTATCGCTTCAGCCTATAAATTTTAATTTAAACCAGCATGGACCAACATACATCGAGCTTTTCAGTTAACGTCCGATTAGCCCTCTCGGCCACTCCGTTTTGCTGAGGGATATAAGGTGCTGTTAACACGCGAACAATACCATTTTTTACTAGGTATTCATCAAATTCTTTGTTAACGTATTTGCGGCCATTGTCGCTACGCAAAGTTTTAATTTTATAACCTGCCTGGCGTTCAAATTGCGACTTAAAACTTTTAAATTTTTCTAATATTTCTCTTTTCGACTTGTCAAGCAGTATCAGGAGCCTCCAATTGATTTAACATTAATCGGCCCGTAAACGTCGGTGTGAATTAATTCAAAGGTTTGTTAGGGTTTGTTTCGTCTAAAAAATACCCTTTTTCATGAATTTTTTTAGAAAAAATTATTACTATAGGTCTATGTTACATATTATTATGTAAAAGTACAACATTTGAAGAAAATTTTGGTCAAAAATAGAGAGAAATAACGGATTTATTGTAGATCTCCGCAGGCGCCTCCAAAAAAAGTTTTTGTGAGGTGACCAGCCAACACACATTCCACATATAAATAGCTCTCTAGTAACGTCGATTTTTTTTTTTTTATTTTTAAATTCTTGGCACCATTTTGAAGCCAAAATAACGATTTTTGACGAAAAAATCGACCTATTTGTTATTGTAAAATTGTTAGTAATTAAAAAATTTTAAAAAACTCGACGTTGAAATGAAATGAATTGGTGGGGGCTGGAATGACAGCGTAGAAGATAAGTCATTCACAGGCGCGCAGACTTGGATAGGGAGAGAAAATGGGACAGTAGGAAATATAAAAAGAGAGAGATTTTATGATTGTTCAAACTTCTTAGTAGATTTTATGTAACTAAGAAGTCCGGCAAGTGGAAGAGAGTGAACCAGGGTCATCTCCTAGGCATCAACCCCTAACAAGCGCATCCTTGTTCTGGAGAAAGCAGGACAATGACAGAGATAATGCTCAGTAGAGTCTGCTTCCCCACCATAGGATACGCAAGTTGGGTCGTCGATTATTTCCATATTGGCCATATGCTGCCCGCATGCAATATGCCCCGTAATTGAGCCTACCAAGAGTCTGAGCTCCCTCCTACTCAACCGAAGTAAGAAGACCCTTGTCTTCCTGCCTCGGCACAAAGCGTTTTGTAGTTCTACATGTCTCCAGTCCAGACCACCTTCCCCCATGTACATCGTGCATGTGGTTTGTGATCCTTGCTACAGAAAGAAAAGGACTAACAGGGATGATCGGCTCAGGGCTCATTGACAGTTCCAGTGAACCCTTATTGGCCAATTCATCAGCTATTTCGTTACCTAAAACACCAGAGTGTCCCGGAACCCACATAAGGCAAACCTCATTCCTCTTAGAAACAGAGTTAAGTGTTGTTTAACATTCATTCACAATTTTGGAGGTGGAAAGTGGAGATTCAATGGCTTTTAGTGCAGCTTGACTTTCGCTACAGATGCCAATGACTCTTCTACACCATCTCTTTTTGTGGATCTGGCATGCTACTTCTAAGATGGCATAAATTTCAGTCTGGAAAACAGTTGCCATTTCACCCATTGCATATGAGTACCTAGTTTCATTGTCCAAATACCAACCCTACCCTCGAAACTCGACGTTAGTTTTTTCTGTAGGCTGGTCACCGACTTTAAAATTTACATATTTGGGAAAATCGATTTAAAGTTTTGTACACTGAAAAAATGAAATGAAAAATGAAAATGGTACGGTCATTCAACCTACTATAACTTCGTTAGTTTTGCTCCGAATGATCTAAAAATTTAATACAATATTCTTCAGACGTACTTAGTGACACATCGATACGAGTAAATACTCGATACTTTCTTCAGATACTGAGTATTTTTTGTACTCGATGCTTTTATATGAGAATTTACTTGGTACTCGATACTTTTTGCCGATATTTACTTACTATATTGCTTTGATGTTTCTTCACCACTATGTTATGTGATATAGCGGGATTCCCAGAAAAAAGAGGTAAAAAAGTGATGCGTTCTTCCGAATTTACGAGTAATTCTTAATTCTAAAAATAGAAAATGTGCCACCAATATCAAGAACTTGGAAACAGTTTGAAAAGATTGATAAAGTCATTGCAACGTGCAAACATTGCAATGCTTCAATGAAATATTGTGGAAAAACATCAAACTTAATTAAGCATTTGATTAAGTATTAATGAAAATTTCACTACAAGTGGGCAAAAGTAAGAAAAAATTGATTGTAAATTTTCACAACTATATATTCAATCAAATAATTAATTTAAAGTGCGATTGTAAATATCCAGGAGAATTCAGACGTCAACACTTCATTACGTTCACATCAGGTACAAAAGGCGCAGGTTCCAAGAAGTATTGAATGCGCATTCACCAAAATATCGTCTCATCAAGGTTAAAATACAGGTTTAAGCATTTGCGAAAAAACTTTGAAATACTTGATCGAAAACAATTTGTTTTTTTTTTTTATAGACGGTGGACAACAGTTTCTAAAAATTTCGAATTGCGTTTTATATTTTATATGCCAAGATATGAAACCATTTCACGTAATTTTCAAACAATCTTAAAAAAAACTCATTGTATTGATACACACACTTTTTCAATATTTTTAATGGAAATGGTTTACTAAAGCTAATGAAAGAATTAGCACCGTTATATAAAGTACCGCGACCAGATTTTTTTAAGAGGCAACTGTGTTCGAAATATGAAAGAGTGAAAATGTTTGTCTCAAAAAAAAATCAACAGCGCTCTCCTTTGTTTAACCACAGATATATGGACGGAAACCATGGAAAAAGTTATTTGGGCGAAACTTTACATATTTTGGAAGGCATCCATTTGAAAAGCTGCCATTTAGCTACAAAGGAGCTCAAAGTGAAGCACACTGGAGACAACATTGCCGAAGCGCTTAGAAACATTTGCTCAGAACGAATGATTGAGATGTCAAAAATTCGATGCATTGTCTCCAATAACGGTGCCAACATGGTAAATGCATGTAAACATATTGTGGGTCGGGTCCACGAAATCACTTGTCTTGCTTTCCACACACTCAATTTGATAGTCGAATCGGGATTAAAACTTGAAGAAGTTAAAACCACTGTTGCCAAAGTCAGAGCTATAGTTATATGGATAAAAATAGCGTTAAAAACTCAGATAAATTTCGAAAAGTTCAAATAGAAGCAGGATCTTCTAAAGGTTGTGTAATAAAGCTGGTTCTCGAAGTAAAAACAAAGTGGCATTCCACATATTTTGTGTTGGAAAGATTTTTGGAAATGATTCCAATTTATTATCAAATTTTATTATAATGCGCAGATGGCTCAGAAGTACCATCAGGTAGCGCAATTCAAACTTTAAATCAAATAATAATTTTACTGAAACCACTCGAAAAATATGTGCCGATATCGAAAATCATTCCGACCACAAACATGTTATTATCTCAGATTGAGAAGATTCCTGCAAAAAACGACACAATTTTCCAATTCAAAACCACTTTGTTGTTGTTGTTTGGTCACATGAATATAACAGCCATATTGTAATTGCAACTATTTTGGACCCACGTTTTAAACGAATCCAATTCAAAGATAAAGTTGCTGTGTCTAGGAGCATACAAAAAATTAGAGAATGTCTATAATGCGAGCTTCTTATGAGCAACAGTGAGTCTGAAAATAACAAAGTCGAATCTTATCATTTTTGGCAAGGTCACCATGAACTCGTAGACGAACAACAAAAAGTCAAAGAGGACATAGATGAACTTTCGCAATTTCTGCCAACACCGGTTGCACAACTCCAATCTAATCCATTAGAACAATGGGAACGGATGAAACATGTATTCCCGAATTCATACAAAATTGCCGGAAGCTTTTTATGTGTTGTTACGTCATCTGTTCCTTGCGAGCGATTACTTTCTAAAGCGGGAACTGTTGTGTCCCAAAAAAGAAACCGTCTCTCTCCTTAATACATTAACAAACTCCTATTTTTGAGCAGTTTAACAGAGAAAGAATTTTTTAACCAAAGTTTATTTTTATGCACAATCAATATTATTATTTATTGTATTCTATATTAAGAATAAAAATAAATAAACAATAATTTTATGAAATAGTTTTTATCACTTTTATATTGTATTTTATATGCAACATTGAATATTTAAAATTAAAAATCCTAATGTGAGTGAATGAGTACGATACGAGTAAGTATCGATACTTTCTACCAAGTACGAGTACAGGCATCGATAATTTTTCAAAAATACTTCATGGCTACTGGTATCGAGTACATGGCAGTGTCGACGTGTCACTAGACGTACTAGAGGTACGCGAAAATGGTCCTATACAGAGTCTGTATGCCAAATTTAGTTCGAATATCTCAACTCCGTCTGTCCAGTTTTTTTTCACGGTCAAGCGGAAGAACGGACATAGCTAGATCGATTTCTCTATCGCTGCTGATCAATAATATATATACTTTATATGGTTGATCACTCCTTCTTGTGGTTACAAACAGACACGCAAACTTAATATACCCTTCACCCAGGTATAATGAAAAACATTTTTGTGTTCAGCGCATCCGTATTACCCTAAAAAAATGCAAATGAACGATGCTATATATTTTAGTGTCGACCAGTAAAATCTATTAACTATTCATAGTTCAAAGAATAGTTTCATTGAGATGTATAAAGAATAGTTTCATTGAGATATAAGTGTTCATTGCACTTATTATCAATTTTGTAACATCAAATTCAAATCACAAAAATTTCCAGTAGAGGTCATCTGACGGACATTGGAACTGAACATTGGAGCAATTTTAATCTGGTACTTAAATTGGTTGTGCTTTTTAATCCAGTGATGCATATGCTACGGATGCGGTTGAATGGGTGTTGTTGGGTCCGCTGATAAATCGTAAGCGGTTCATATTGTGAACAACCGTCGCACAATGTAACGTCAGCGGCCAAAATAGAAAAAAGTTGATGTGAGAAATGTAAAAAAATTTTAATGTGAATTTACTGAGAAA
>JAWNPW010001043.1:0-12642 GCA_035078745.1 Diastata ussurica
TTCGGCAACATTTCCCGTTGTCCGATCTGGCTGAAAATTTCACACATTGATTTTCTCAACCAATAGCATATATTTAGGTACTGACCTACTTAAAATTCGCAACTTCAAAAAACCATAGCCACTCTAATATATATATTAAGGCGGGTCGATTTGTATGGAGATTGTTTTTTGCAGTCCGGCTCAGTGAAAATCGTAAACTTCATATTATTTTAAGAATATACAGATACAGTTCATTAGTAAAGTACGATAGGCTTGGCAGTCAAAATGTTGTCGCATGTACTGTTAACAAGCGAAGTAAGATGCATTTTTATCTTAGATTCTTTCGCCAACGTGTTATCTTAAATACGCCAAAGGCTATAGGTCCTGTGATGATTTTAAATATGATGCCTTCATAACGTATCGCTTATGTTTACAAGGGCAGTTTTCTCAACTTACGATTAGAAGTCGTTTTTGCAACTAAACGACTATGAAGTAGCTATATGAATACCCTTAACTTAAATGTTATTTCTTCCAGTTGGTTAGGTATATTGTATTTTATTACATATATTTTTTTTTTTTGCATTTCAAATGCTAGATAAGAATCACAATAGTTATAATTTGAATAAAAAATAAACATAAAATAAATAGATTACTCTTAGAAAATACAACAACAGTTATAAAGTTTTGCTCACAGAACAGTTGCTACAATAAAATTTTGATAAAAAACAATAGTTAAGCGCCTATCACACGCTCAGAATACTACGAAGTTTTAATAGTTTGACGTTTACCTATTTTTTTAATACGTTGTCTACAAATCCTCTTTTGTACAGATCAAAAAACTTGTGAAAAAATTTTCTGAACGCTGCAAATTACAAAAGAAAACAAAAGATTTGACTAAGAAAACTTCGCAATGATACTGAGTCTTTAATAGACGTTTTAAGCAGTATGACACATTTACTCGGACTTTTAGTTTGTCCAAATTCCGTTTAAAATTATTCTGACTGTTATCAGAATACACAGTGTTCTATTGCTATAATTATAATTTAAAATTCTCCATTCTATTCCGTCACAATTATTGCCTAATGGCCCCCGTACGCGATGCATCACAGCTTCAATCAAATTTGATTGTGTCAGTGAAAATAAGAGTGTATGTGCAAAATATCTAAATTTTTTGATATTTTGTGATCATTTGGCGTGATCATAATCAACGATCGTCGCGTGATGTCTCGTGTGTGGCGAAATGTCAATCAAATTGTCATTTTTTGTTTGCAAGTGAAGGGTAAACATGGCGCGAAAGGAAACAAATGCATGCATGCTTGTGTCAATCAACATGTACACGAAATGATTGAAGCTGTGAAGTATCGTGTATGGGGGATGTAAAAGACTGATAATTATGTTTTCATTTACAGTGACAAAGGTTTGTAAATTATGGTAATTGTCAGTTCGTGTAAATGCGCCTCTAGATTGAATGTAAGCCAACTAAATTTTATCATAATCCATATTTCTGAAGGACATGCTTATTTCAAAAATGTAACATAAAAGTTTCATATTTATCGATGAAGATGATTTGATCAATCAAAGAGCCGTAGAATGGAAAGCAGGGTACTTCACAAATTTTGACGAATTGCAAATCATTTTTCGAAGTCTTGAGAAAGATACTTAGTTTGAGTTGACTGTCATCATATATATCTATATGATGTATTCTTTATACATCTTACTTAAAAGCTCTTACGTCTACATCGTTTCAGAATCTTACGTTTTATCGATGTTTAGTCTTTTTACGATTACTGATTTTGAAACCGTCTTTGTAATGAAGGCGTTTTTATTTTAAAAAATAGCGAGTATATTTCTTTTGCAAATAAAACATTGATCAAAGTCGTTTAAAAAAAATGAATCAAAGGATCCGAAAATATAGAAATATTTCGTTTATGTATATTCACTAATTGACAAATTAAGCTTCCATTTAATATTTTAAATTGCAGTGTTACCAGTAATTTCGGTCGAAGATTTTATTCGAAGTATGTTCAATATATAAAATATGTAAGTTTATATGCGATATATGCAAAAACATTAAAATGTAACTGATCTACGACTCGTTATATCAATTGATGAATTTTGTTTGGCAACACTGTTTGATCGGGTTTTTAAACTGAATATATGAAATATTTTTTTTCAACAATTACACAAACTTTTCAAACTTTAAGCATGTGAGAACATATTCATGTTCGAAATGAGTGATACATCATTGTGTAAACGGATAGAATGAAAGAATTACAATTATTTTTTGAGTAAATTTACATTTTTTATAGATACATATGTATATCTTGAGGTATATTTATTTAAGTCATGAAAATCTAACGATATTTGCTATTGTTAATAAGTCTTAAGCTTATGTAAAGAGCATATTTATGCATATATGAATGTATATACTATGTAAATATTGTATATATTTTAGTTATAAAAAAAGTATTTCCATTTGTTACTTAAAAAGTTAACTTTATACGCAGATTAAAGTGTGAGATGCGATTGCAGTTGACCTTATTCAATAATTAACAGTTAATCTTATTAAATAGAAGATTTCGATATTCATATAAGTAATTACTATATTTAGCTGACTATTTATAGACACGTATGCATATATTATATACTACTTTGGCGGCTCTCAATGAATCACTTAAATGTAGCAAAGTGTCAGAACACCTGTTTTTGAAAAAAAAAGGTTGGAAAATTAAGAATTATTAATTTTTACTGTTTTCTAATTATATGTATATATCCTAATCTGATCGATATATGTCTATAATTAGAGACTTATAATTTATAAAAAATCCCCCTTAATAAATGTGTTTGTGAGAGAACGGAGCCTAAATAACAAAAATTTTTCTGAGATAGCTCCATATCTCCTAACAGATATATACCAAAAAAAAAGAAAATTTTTCTTTAAAGTAAATGACATTTTGACTTTATAGGACAATCTTCAAAATAATTAAAAATTGACACCTTGCTACATATATGTATACATACATAAGAATGTAAAGAATAAAATAAATATCCTTTGATTGACTAGTCAACCGATCTGAGAGTATCTAACGATTGATTGATTTAATGATTGATTGTTGTTTGGAGCAAAATACAGAAATAAGACAGATTAAATACTTATAACAATTTCATACCAATAGACATAATTAATCATTCAATATATGTACATATATATGTATATGGTATTGAATATCACACTAGTAAAGATAATGAGAAGAAGCCTGAGCACGATACTGTTTGGGCGTCATTTTAATTAATTTTGGGTTGAATGCGCCGAGAGCGGCTTCATTTGTTGACGACGGTGGTGGAGGAACTGTATGCGAGCGAAACCGTGTTCTCAAAAAATTTTGCATAGATCGAAGGCGTATAATTGGTGCACATGGCGATTGTCTCAGTGTATTGTGATTAAGTGCCCAATAGATGATTGGGCTAATTGCGGAGTACATATATCCTAAATTGAAATAAAAATTTTATTTTATTGATAATGTAAATAAATTGCAAAAGAACTTACCTAGTAATAAATTAAAATACATGGAAGTCTTGTTGCAATATTGTTTGTAACCGAAATTTTTATAGAATATACAGAAGACATGAGGCGCCCAGCAGGCGATGAATATCAAAGCTGATGCAATTAACATATTAGCCAAATGACGTCGTGATCTCAGTGTTGAGGTTTGAGGCAGAGGTATTCCAGGTGCTGCAGGACCATGAGTTCCCTGATTGTTGTGGTTGATGCGTTGTCGTTGGGAATGCGCCCGTATTTCTCGCATAGCTCTGAAAGACAAAAGTCAAGAATTAATTACCCCCTCACGCAGTAATGAAGTGATGAACTGTTGTCAAATTGTATTGTTGAGGTATATTCAAAGCTAATCTAAAGATTTGCATATTAGGAATAGTACTTAGGATTTTTTTAATTTTGATCAAAAGTTAAATCAAAAACTATCACAGTTTTTGAGCCCAATATAATACATATACAAAAAAAAAAATTTTTTTTTTAATTAACCTTTCATAGTTTTGGAGAGAGAAGCGAAATAATGGTTCCACAATGATGAAAGTTTTATTGAATACTATTCCTACCAACATTTTGCATGAAGATTAATAGATAGGACTCATGGGAACCCGCTATTTCATGTAAGTTGGGGAAACTCGCTTACCCCATTTTTTGTTTATGATCTTAAAAAACATCCAACGACTACGGATGCAGATAGATACCGCACACTCTTGTTCGAGTCTCCAAAAGAAACACACAGTTCTATTGTCGTGTTAGAGATGTAATGTAGCTATGCCTTATTTATATGTTTACGTTGTGTTCAATATATGTTCACCAAAATGAGAAAATGAATGAGAATGCCAAAATTTTGTTTTGCAACTCGCTTGTTATACCGAGTCAACAATTTTTTAAAACCATTTAGAGCGGGGGTGGCCAAACCGCGACCCGCTGGGTGTATACTTGTGGCCCGTGGAGCATCTGCACACATTTTTTCTTTTAGTGTAAATAAAACCACCAAAAGAACATTCTAACGTGCTCATTCTAAGTTCGTATCATATCTTAAATTAATCTGTGGCGTATAGTAGTTGACATGTTTGGCAACACTAGAATGCGCAGTAGGCAACTTAAAATAAATAAATTTTGCATTGTGTATAATAATCAATTTTGCACATATTTATTGGTATCTACTTTTAAGTATATTAGAATGGAAAAATAAAAAACATTTTTCTAGTTTTTTAAACAATAGCTTCAAGTAGTAAAGACGTTGGACCGAAGAAGAGAAGAGTCACAGAAGAACTCAGAAGTTTTCAGGACAGATGGACTATAAACTATTTTTTCGTAGAATGTAAAACAAAGCCAATATGCTTGATATGTAATAATTCTGTTTCTGTCTTAAAAGAGTACAACATTAAACGTCATTACGAGGCTACACATGCAAATGAGTTTGATAAGTACGAAGGGCAATTTCGGCAAGACCAAGTAAATGAATTAAAAAGTCAACATGCTATATTAAAGCTAGTTACGTAATGATATTAGCAAAAAAAAAAAAAGGAAGTCATATTCAGATGGTGGAATGGTTAAGACGTGTTTGGAGAGTGTCGTTGAAATTCTGTGCCCAGAAAAGAAAACGGATTTCTCAAAAATAAGCCTCGCCAAACTATCGACGGTATGGAAACCATATTGAAAATATTTTTAAAAAACAAGCATCCAAATTTATATTTTATGCTCTAGCATTTGATGAAAGCATAGCCCTAACTGATACCGCCCAAGTGGCGATTTTTATTAGGGGTGTTGTCCATCTTAACAAAATAGAAGAATTAGCTGCACTGCCTCCACTTAACGACACTACTTCCTCACGAGATTTGATAGGTTTATTACATCGACATTGAATCGCTTTTCGTTGCAACTCAACAACCTATCGGGCTTAACAACAGATGGTGCTCCAGCAATGGTTGGGAAACACAAAGGTTTAATAAAATTGGTTAAAAATGAGGCCTGCAAAGTTGGTAGTACTTCGATGCTAAATTTTCATTGCATTATTCATCAGGAGCATTTATGTTCCAAGTTCCTTAAAATGTTATGAAGGTGGTCATCAAAACAGTGAACTTTATTAAGTCGAAAGCGTTTTTCAAGTCGCAGAAGTAAGATGGCTGACCCGTGCCAAAATGTTGAAAAGAGTGTTTGATTTGAAGCAAGAAATACAATCATTTTTGGCAAGCAAGTCAAAAAAAATGCCAGAATTTGAAGACAAGGAGTTGTTGTCTACATGTTGTTAATACTCGTCTGCAAGGGAAAGATCAACTAATTAATAATATGGATGATCTTATGTTCTTATTTCCGCATTCCAAATGAAACTTGTTCCCAAAGCACAACAGCTAAGGACAAAAATCTTCAATCACTTTCCTACATTGTTATTGCAGTCAGACGTTACACAAATGGCGGCGGCTAAATACGCTTCGTTGATATCCGACTGCAACCTGGAATTTGAAAACCGATTTCAAGATTTTAGAAAGCATTGTGTGCTTCTTGCTGCTTTTGCAACCCAATTCTCCGTAGACGTGAATTTATTGCCAGGAATTTTACAAATGGAAAATTGTGAAATGTGTTGTGATGCACAGTTAAAGGAGAAATTCAATCAGGTTGGTTTGGAAGAGTTTTACAAAACATATTCACACAAGGAGAAATATCCTACATTTTACAAACATGCTTTATTAATGATTTTGCTATTTGGAAACACTTACACATGTGAAACAGCTTTTTAGTCGAATGAAGCATATTAAATCTCAAATGAGAACACGAATCACTGATAAGCATTTGGAAAACTGTTTGCGTGTAGCAACAACATCAATCGTTATCAACATTGCTGCACTGAGTTCTGCCAAACAAAATCATATATCTCACTAAAATTTATTAAATTTTGTTTATTTTTTATTATTATTTCTTGTATTGCCCAACCCTAATCTCATGAATATGTTTGATTTTCATTTTTGACATCTTAAAATATTTTTTGTTTGCTTGAATAATAAAAAAAAGTTTGTTGTACGGTAGAAAAACTCATTTCTAAAATCTGGCCCGGCTGCTGAAAAGGTTGGCCACCCATGATTTAGAATATACATATATTTATATATTTTGTTACAAAGGAAACATATTAAAAAAGCATTTTTGAGTCAAACTTATACTTAGATTTTATGCGATAAATCAGTAAATTTTCAATCGATTTAATTGCACTAGCGCTTTTTGGACGCAATATCGATGGCGCTTTCCAAAAAACAAATATGCTTCACACCAAAAAAATGGATTAATCGCTTGTTAAAGTTGATAAAACATGACAAAAAATTAAAAATTTCGAATATTTTTGACTATATCTACATCAGTTTTGACCATTTTGAAACGACTCAGGAAATTAACTAATTTTAGAAAGCTCTTTATTTATACTTATCATGACTTTTAAAACTTTGAAAATCGGCTGAAAAAGCATTTATGAATCATTATTCCCAAGTGCTTACCCAAAAATGGATTTTTGGTCCCAACTCAATATTAATCATTTTTATAGACCTACAAGGT
The DNA here is from genome assembly GCA_035078745.1 of Diastata ussurica. Classification (NCBI taxonomy): domain Eukaryota; kingdom Metazoa; phylum Arthropoda; class Insecta; order Diptera; family Diastatidae; genus Diastata; species Diastata ussurica. Next base: position 7,070 of record JAWNPW010001043.1, read on the forward strand.
ATATCACGTCTTGTCGAAAATATTTTTATACCAAAAAAAAATGGTATATTTTCGCTGTAACATTGTGTTATTAAAGATAAGATACTAGATTTTTACAAAAAACCAAATTTATATGAATCGAATCAAAACTTTTTGGGAAATGTTCTTGCAAAGTTGTGAAACAATTTTTAACAAATTCCACTAATAAATTTCAAATTTCGTGACTACGTTTTTTTTTCGTGTTGACCGTGCTCTATTTTTTTTTCTCCCACTGTGCTATTGCGTAGTTGCATTTTTGCGTCGTAGTCTAGCAACGTGGAGGAATTAATTAGAAGTATTTTTAATTATTTCCAAAGTTCAAAAAAAGAAGCAGATTTAAAAGAACTTCAAAATATGTTTAACGTTCCGGAGCAAAAGCTATCAAGATTTTGTAACACTAGATAGCTTCCTTTCGAATCTGTAGCAAATAGAACAGATGTTGACACAATTTTCCGACTTCTGATTTAACCAAATCGGTCGATTTCAACTTGAGTTATCGTACACTAAATACAAAAGAGGCACAACTCGAAATTAAGAAGCTTTCAGGAGCACGAAAAAAAAAAATGATTTAAAAAAACCGAAGAGTAATTATAATTATAACATTTAATTAAAATTATATAAATAGAGGCAAGTTGATTATCTTTACGATCTTTTTTCTTTTGCAAGAATGTCAACTCAACGCATTTTATTTTGTATTTTGAATAAATCTATCCTACCCTGATATGCCTTATGTGTATATTAGAATTCATATTTCATTATCATTTGTGATTAAATAGAAATAAGTGTCATATGACAAAAATAACCATCTTCATTTGAATTTAATTCTATTAAACAAGTCGCTTGATCGTCACCCAGTGCCACCCCCCCTAATTGAAGTCGATGCTAACCACAAATTTTTGTAATAAACGTTGATCAAATTGTGATTGTAGAAAAAAGAAAATATGTACTAAAAAGCAATTTTCGATTTAATGAAATTAGTTCCCCTGTAAAGTTACTTATGTAATAATGCAGTAACGATGATTTATGGTAGTGTTATAGTGCGGCAGTAACCTTCCCAACTATGTATGACCCCATTTAGACGCTGAAACATTTCATGAAAAACTTTCAGTGTGATGGCGAGGGAAGCACGGGGAATAGAGAAGGGTTTTTGTTTCGCGTGCACCGTGATTCGCTTTGTGCTTGTCATTCATAGTGTCAACATACAAACATACAAGAAGAAATTTATACGCAGTCGCCGAGAAAAGTTTTTGCCTGTGCAAACATGAACGAAACATCAAAAGCGAATTGGAAAAGTTGTTCAAGCAAATGTCTCTGCGTCTAACTGGGGACTATATAACCTCTTAATTTAATCACTAAATTTCACCTTGGCGATATGGGATTAGATGATTTAACTATGTTGCGATATTGTCCGGATACTCTCGGATTTAGATTGCGTAATTGTATATTGTCACAATTCGAGGTATTGTCATCGGTTGTTCCAGCACCACCGGCCCCACCACTTGCCGCTTGTTGTGCATTTGCAATGCCCGTTACAATTACCATATGTGTTTGGCGACGCAATATCGGCATAGGCAGAGGCAGTTCTCCGTGTGCTGCTCGAGCCGTTAGAGATAGAGCACACAATTTTCGACGGACACCATAATGATTTAGTAGTACCCCAACACCGGGTATGATGAAAACTGTAATTGTATGGAAAATTATAAACGAAACGAAAAGTGCGTTGGCTCCAAGCTCCGTAGTACAACTGACGCTGATGTTTGGCGCTTTCATGTGAGAGGTAGTCGTTGGATCGTTTGGATCGTTAACTGTGGAGGTATCGCTGATGGTCTTGCCACGTCTGCTGGCATCTTTTATAATAATTGTTTTCGCAATGATTTTGTATGCAAATAGGAACGGTGTACTTATTGCTGCCGATGCTATCCATGAGAGCAAAGCGAGTGAAACATGCAAATACCGTCGCTGGCGTAGTTGTGCAAGTCTTGGATGCTTGACGGTGGCATAACGATCCAATGAGAGCATGAAAAACGATATTGTACTTGCAGCAACTGGCATGACCTAATTGATATTTATGAAAATTGACACTTTTGAAACAGATTTTATCTAATTTTACCAATAACACTCACCTGTACATAGTGTATTATCTTGCACACAATCAATGGCAATGATTTGGTTTTTCGATTCATTGCTAAATTAAGGAGTGTTACTGGCGCGGAAATACCTGTGACCAGTAAATCGGCAACACAAACAGCCAACAATAGCGGATTACGTAGTCGCACGGATGAAGCAGAGCACAAGGTAAGAACCAATGTGGCATTTCCAAGCACACCACCGAACACCACCAAACCATACGATATTGCCATGAACAAAAGTGTCAAAGAGGGTATTGCATTCTCACCGCCACCATCACTGCCATCGATATCGTATGGATTTGTTAAATTTTCAAAACTATTATAATCTTCATCATTATTGAAAATGCTATACTGATGGTGCTGTTGTTCCTCTTGTTGTGCGAACGAGTTGGTTGTGATAATTTGTTGCTTCAGTGTCGAATATTGGAACTCATTTGGATCGAAATCATATTGGGCTTGATGCTGACGATAAGTGTTTTCCCACCATTGCTGAAGGTTGTTGTTATTCATTCTACAACCGTTGAACAAGTTCTTTTCTAATTTTTATCTCTTGTTGTTCTCGCTCAGTTGTTAAGGACTCGATTATTGCTTTTAGTGTGCAAATCCTCATTTCATTGGTTACCGTTTCTGAATGTAAGGAAAATGAAAAAAAAACGTTTTTACTTTTACTTTGGCGTTTGGTGGCTTCCTTCAGAAGACTGTGATATTTTGGCGATCAGATCAGAGGTTTTGTTAAGCTAATTTTATTGTCACGATTGCAAGATTGCATTTTGCATCCACTGTGAACAGAATATGTATTTTAAATTCGTCACCAGTAACCAAGAATTTTGAGCTAAGTGTTAAAAAGAAATTAATATATTGGTTAAGTGCATCCAAGATAGCATGGGTAAAATTTAAATATTTTTGATATAGAATTCTCAAATATTTTTGGGGTGGATCGGAATTTAGGTGGGCAATATATAGGATTTTTTTTTAATATTGGATCGAAGCCATAATTTAAAAATTCATTAAATATACAAATTATAATAAATTCAATTAAGTCAATGAAATATGTAAAACAAATGAATATATAAAACAATATCAGAACGAATAGCGTTATAGCGGGTTAGAACCGACTACTTCACCTTCTATATTTGTATTTGCTCAACTCTTTTAAAATGAAATAAAATGGTGAAAAGTGGGAAAATCCCGCCCAGTTTTGGACAGAATATTTATATCATTGATTGGCATAAACGTGCCAAATTTCATAAGAAAATATTACGTTTTGTAAGTCGAAAAACACATTGGTTTACTGGAGGTACCTGAAAAAGTGGTCCGAACAGAAAACGCGTTAAATTTGCAGAATCTGTGTGCCAAATTTGGTTCGTTTATATCAACTTCTACCATCTAAGTTTTGCGGACAACTCATCTATCGATGCTGAGCGAGAATATATGTATTTTTTATGGTCTCCGGTCACTCCTTCTGGGTGTTACAAATAGATAGACAAACATAGCATACCCTCGATGAAGGGTATAATAAATTATTATTATTATTATATTATTAATTGCAATATTTAATATTTAATTTAATATTTAATATTGCAATTAATTTACACACAGAAGAGTACGAGCTACTATGGCCATCGACTCAGGAAGAAATGTTGATAGGAAAGAAACATTTTTTTGAAAAAACATCCACGACTTAAGCCAAATTTTGACTTACCTGGGAGTCGAACCCAGACCTTCGGTATAAGAGGCGAGCATGCTAACCACTACACCACCGAAGTCGTCAGGGTATAATAAATATATAAAACAAGTCGATTGGAATTGGATGACAGATTTTCAGTCAACTTGATTGGTCGAAAAACTTTGGAAAAAGTTCGTTGCTCAACTCTCTTGAAATGGCAAATATTCGATTAAAATGGGGAAAATCGGAGAATCTCCCGCTTTTATTTATTTTATTTTACAAATTTAACTACTTTTTACAGTTGTTTGTATAAATAATAAGGAGCTGATCATATTTTATCGATTGCAGTAGTCCTAAGTTGTTATCGCGTACTGAAACGCACATAATATATGTTAAGTCAAAACATTACAAGTCAGAACTGAATTTTATCTCAATCAATATTTTTATTGTCAAGTATGTTAAAGATGATAGATGACAGCTATGATTATTACATTAAAGTCTACTACTCAACACGTTTTTTTAGTTCTAATAAGAATTTAAGGTTAATTAAAGTTAGTTGCATCACGCACAAAATTGAAGTGATTAAAATTAAGTCGTGTGTTTTTCGTTTTCAAAAAAGTTTTCTTTTTGTTAAACTCCTTAATTTAATTGTAAGATTAACAAGAAATTGTTGTAGAATTTTCACTAGAAAATTTTATTTCATTACTTCATCATCAGGTAAAAAGTTAGAAAATTTTTAAAAAGCTTACATTAAATCTGTAAAGTTTGAATCAGTTTTAAATTACGTCATAATAATTTTTGGAAGAGATGTGGCTTATGAAAAGTTTAAAACACGTTTAAGAAAGCTATGCTACGATTTTGAAATAAAGTGGAACATTAAATGTTCGCTGTGCAATGGACACCATACAGCCAATTATAAGGGATGCGAGATCTACAAAGCGCTCAAAATAAGCCGTTTCCCCCCCTGACAAAAAAAAACTTGAAAGAAAGAAATGTCAGCAGACAAAGAGATACTGAAACTGTAACTAACGAAATTTTGAAGGACAGAACATTTGCAGACGCAGTTGCAAACAAAACACTCAGAACCCCCGACACGGTCATAAAACCAAATAGTAGTTTGACAAGAAATCCAACAACAACAGATAATAGTTTCAATGAATTCAAAGACATAATGAAACAATTAATAATACAAATCTCAAACATGATGAACATAATCAGTCTACTGTGAGCAAATTCAATGAACAACAACAAAAGCAAGCTTAAAGTCTTGACTTGGAAAGCAAATGGCTTGGGCCAGCACCTCAGTGAAATTAAGCAATTCCTGAAAGCTCACTTCATAGATATATTGCTGATATCTGCAACGCATTTCACATATATCATAATTAGCATGGTGTCTTTTTTTTCATTTTTTTCAAGATTGTCCTATAAAGTCGAAATGACATTTATTTTAAAGAAAAAATTTCAGTCTACAAGACAAAAAGATTTTTTTTGTTCGTACATATATGTTAGGAGATATGGAGATATATAAGGAGTTATCTCGGAAAAATTTATCTTATTTAGGTATCGATTACACACAAACCCATTTAATAAGGGGAATCTGTTAATGGGGTTTCATGTAAATTGTAAGTCTCTAAAAAAAAATAAATATATATTATATATATATATCGTTCAAATTTATGATACACATAGCTTGAAAACCTCAAAAATTCAAAAAACCTAATTTTCCAAATCGCTTGCCGCATCCTAAAACAAAACCGATT
>JAWNPW010001045.1:0-12623 GCA_035078745.1 Diastata ussurica
AATTAATCAATCAATCAATCAATCAATCAACCAAATCATAGTTAAAATCAAAAATCTTTCAATCAAAAAAATCAATTAATAAATTAAAAAATTAAAAATTAAAATCTTTAAAATTAAAATCAATTAAACAAACCACCAATCAATCAATCAATCAATCAATCAACCAATTCAAGAGTTAAAATTAAAAATTTTTCAAAAATCTTTAAAATCAAAATCAATCAAGCAACTAATCAATCAATCAATCTATCAATCAATCAACCAATTTAAAAGTTAAAATTAAAAATTAAAAACTAATCAATCAATCAATCAAACAATTAATCAATCAATCAATCAATAAACCAATTGAAAAAGTTAAACCCTTTCAAACAATTAATCAATCAATCAATCAATCAACCAATCAACCAACTTAAATTAAAAAATCTTTTAAGTTAAAACCCTAAAACAATCAACAACTAATCAATCAATCAATCAACCAATTTAAAATTAAAATCCTTAATCAAACAATTAATCAATCAATCAATCAATCAACCAATCAATTCAATCAACCAATTTAAAAGTTAAAAATCTTCAATCAAACAATCAATCAATCCATCAATCAATCAACCAATTTAAAAATTAAAATAAAAAATTTTAATAAAATAAAAAATAAAAATTCTTAATTAAAATCAATTAAAAAGTTAAAAATTAAAAATTAAAAAACTTTAAAATCAAAATAATCAAACAATTAATCAATCAATCAATCAACCAATTTAAAAGTTAAAAAATTAAAAAATTTTTATCAATCAATCAATCAATCAATCAATTAATCAATCAAACAATCAATCAATCAATCAATCAATCAACCAATTTAAAACCCCTTCAAACAATTAATCAATCAATCAATCAATCAATCAACCAATCAACCAATTTAAAAGTTAAAATCCCTAAGTAAAAAACCCCCAAAATCAATCAAACAACTAATCAATCAATCAAACAATTAATCAATCAATCAATCAATCGACCAATTTAAAAGGTTGAAAAATTAAAATTAATCAATCAACCAATCAATCAATCAACCAATTTAAAAATTAAAATCCCTAAGTAAAACCCTTAAAATCAATCAAACAACTAATCAATCAATCAAACAATTAATCAATCAATCAATCAATCAACCAATTTAAAGGTAAAAAATTAAAATTAATCAATCAATCAATCAAACAATTAATCAATCAATCAATCAATCAATCAACCAATTTAAAAGCTTTTCCAAACAATTAATCAATCCATCAATCAATCAATCAACCAATCAACCAATTTAAAATTAAATCCCTAAGTAAAAAACCCTTAAAATCAATCAAACAACTAATCAATCAATCAAACAATTAATCAATCAATCAATCAATCGACCAATTTAAAGGTTAAAAATTAAAAAATTAATCAATCAATTAATCAATCAATCAATCAATCAACCAATTTAAAATTTAAAAAACCTTTAAGTAAAAAACCTTTAAAATCAATCAAACAACTAATCAATCAATCAATCAATCAACCAATTTAAAAGTCAAAATCTTCAATCAAACAATTAATCAATCAATCAATCAATCAATCAACCAACTCAAAAGTTAAAATTAAAATTAATTAAAAAATCCAATTAAAAATTAAAATCAAAATTAAAAAATCTTTAAAATTAATCAAACAAATTAATCAATCAATCAATCAATCAATCAACCAACTTAAAATCAAAATTAATCAAACAATCAATCAATCGACCAATTTTAAAATTAAAATTAATTAACCAATCAATCAATCAATCAATCAACCAATCAATCAACCAATCAACCAATCAAAATCAAAATCAAAATTAAAATTAAAATTAATTAACTAGTCAGTCAAAATAACTAACTAATCAATCAATCAATTAACCAATCAGTTAAAATTAATAATTGGAATATATTGATCAACATAAAATAAAATAAAATAAAAGAGTTAAAACTAAACTTATCAAATAATTGGAATTGGAACTGATCAACATAAAATAAGTTAGAATAAAATAAAAGTAAGTCAGAAATAAAATAAAATAAAATAAAATAGAATATAAAATATAAAATAAAATATAACATAAGAAATATAAAAAATATAAAATATAAAAATATAAAATATAAAATATAAAATAAACAATATAAAATATATAAAAAATATAAAAAATATATAAATTAAGAAATATAAAATATATAAAATATAAAAATATAAAAAATATAAAAATAAGAAATATAAAATATATAAAAATATATAAATTTATAAAATAAGAAATATAAAAATAAAAATAAAAATATAAAAATATAAAATATATAAAATATATAAAAATATATAAAAATATAAAATAAGAAATATAAAAATATAAAATATAAAAAATATAAAATATATAAAAAATATAAAATAAAATATAAAATATAAAAATATAAAAATATAAAATATAAAAAATATAAAATATAAAAAAGAAATATAAAAAAATATAAAATATAAAAAATATATAAAAAATATAAAAAGAAATATAAAAATATAAAATATAAAATATAAAAATATAAAAAATATAAAAATATAAAAAATATATAAAACAGTATATATATATATATATAAATATAGAATATATAAAATAAAACATTAAAACAGTATATATATATATATATAAAAAATATAGAATATATAAAATGAAATAAAAACATAAATATAAAATATAAATAGGATAAATATAAAGTATAAAATATATACAATACATACAATATAAACAATATAAAAATCTAAAAGAAAATTAAACTATAAAATATATATTTAAAATTAATATAAAATAAGGACTAAGATATATAAAATAAAATTCATATAAAAGATTAATATGTGCTAAATATAAAATAGAATATATATTGAGAATATAATAAAATAAGGAAATATATGCATAACTTTAGAAAATGAAGAGGAAAATCAGCTAATTGTTCATGGGATTATATCAGTGTCTATTAATATGTACAATAGAATAAAAGCGGCATCACTGAAAATGTTTGAAAGAAGTGGCAACGCTAAAAATGTCAAAATAAAGCTTTCGCTATATTTGGCACGCGGCTTCAATTATATCTATCAAAATAAAGCTTTCTTTCTTTCTTTTGTCGTGAGCATGCGGCGTGGACAGATCAACTGCGCAGCACCAAAGAAATCAAAATTTCAGGCCAGAAAACCACTAAGCACGCAAAATTTGAAACAAAATCCCCAAAACAGGGAACCAGTAATATCACAAATAAGACCAATAACAAAATTGCTAAAACAAAACAAAATAAAACTAAAGGACTGCAAATTCTAGCAGAAAAAAATCCACTCAATAAAAGAACACATACAATATACAACTATACAAAATATACCGAACACTCCATAAAAACACCGATCACTGCTAAAACCAAAATTATACAAACAACATCAAAATATACAAGACAACATCAAAAACATCAAAATTACACAAGACAACATCAAAAAACCATTGCTAAAGAACCGAGAAAATAGGAAAACAAGGGACCGCGCATTTGAGCAGAAAACCGAAGAACAATCAACAATTGAGAAACCATATACACACAACATACAAAATACAAAAAAGCACCAGAAAACATTTGTAAATTACACAAGATACAAACATATACACAAAACATACAAAATATAAAACACAAGAAGTATATGCGGCACAAAATACTTATACATATAAACACATAGAATATACTACACTGAAACCATACTATACTAACCAGCACATGTGGATATAAAGCTACAACCAAATATATGCTCAACACGTCATTACATCTACACGAGTCACTACACTACATTCGACACATCTACACCGGCATACACACATACACACACACATATATATACGCAGACGTGATAGGAGAAAAATACCGGGTAAGAAGAAGAAACCTTGTATTGTCCAAAAAAATCCCAACTCTCTACATCCATCCATCAACCATGAAACCTTCTACTATCCAAAATAAAGTAAAACACACCTCCAAAATATATAAAATAAACTTCAAATATATTAAACTTTAAAATCCATGAACCTTGAACAATCAGAATCGAATCGAAAACCAAGTACTTCCTGTTTATAAAAACCGACTCTAATTAACATAACCCAGTCAACTATATGTACTCATAAGAGTTATCCTTATGTATTCCCACGAATCATGATATGACTAAGAAAACCATCAATCAGTCCTTCTCCTGCTCGTTTAATCATATAGATACATCAGCTAAAAAACAAGGTAGCAAAACCTACAATTTTCCTTACAAACTTCCCAAGATTAAAATAGAAACCATCAAAACCATGATCTCACAGTCATGCTCAGGTCAATCAAAAAATCACATCCTGACTGATTGACATTGCAAAATCTATGTTCTTTTATTCACACAATTCTAAAATTCCTATTCTAATAAAATATGTCTATATATTGAAAATAGAAAATGAAATTATATTTCTAGGTCAGTGTGTAGTAGAGATTACAAATCAACTTGGGAGACAAACAATTTCCGTTTGATATAACTTAAGTCTATCATCAGGTACAGTATAACCAGGGAAGGACAAGGTAGTCGAAGAATATACGACAAACAACCTCTAATCACAACATTGCAACTTATTAATCAAAGCAAGAGTAATTGAGGAAGGGATGCATATATATCCGGTAAGCAGAGTTAAGATAGAATAAAGTAAAGTTGTGAATAACTATATCACTTTCTTTTGTTTATAGAAGGTTTATTCATAGAAAATTCATCCAACTAAGGAAAACCACACAACAAGACATAAATATATACCAAGAGGCATATCACATCAACTGCCAGACGAATAATCCAACCATCAATCACAAGTCAACATCTGCCAATACTTATCAGGTAAGTGAAAAAAGTCTATATATGCCAATTTTATAGATCAGTTATAAAAGAACATATTAACAAGAAAGGAATTATTTAAAGTGTGATGTGAAAGTATGTCTAAAAACATGATATGAAAACATGTCTAAAAACCTCAAATCTAAAACCAAACTAAAAACCATCAAATCTAAAATATGGGGCAAAGCCTATAAAGAATATGTGACAAATTTTGATAGTTTAACAATAAATAATGAGCGAAAATAAAACAGAATAAAATAAATGTATTTATTCCTTATTACACAAATAAATAAATAAATAAATAAATAAAATAAATAAATAAATAAATAAATAAAATAAAACATAAATAAATAAATAATTAACTAAAATAAATAAATAAATAATGAATAAATAAATATATAAATATATAAATAAATAAATAAAATAAATAAATAAATAACATAAATAACAAAATAACTAAAAATAAATAAAACAAACAAAATAAACAAAATAAAATAAAATAAACAAAATAATATAATCAATATAAAATAATATAATAAAATAAAATAAAATAAACAAAATAAAATAAAATAAAATAAAATAAACAAAATAAAATAACTAAAATGAATAAACTAATAAAATAAATAAACAATAAATAAAATAAAATAAAATAATAAAATAAATAAAATAAATAAAACAAACAAAATAAATAAAATAAATAAATAAAATAAAATAACTAAAATAAATAAAAAATAAATAAATAAAACAAATAAAGTAAATGAAATAAATAAACAAATAAACAAAATAAAACAATAAAACAAAATAATTAAAATAAATAAATAAAATTAAATTAAAACAAAATAAACTAAACAAATAGAATAAAATAAATTAAATAAATTTAATAAATTAAGTAAATATATAAAAATAAAATAATTAAAATAAATTAGATAGGATAAATAAATAAATAACTATAATAATCAATAAAATATAAATAAAATAAAATAACCTAGAGAGGAATAAAGTAAATCAATAAGTGGGATAAAAATAAATAATATAAATAAAATAAATAATATAAATAAAATAATATAAATAAAATAAAATATGAAGCAATGTCACAGAGAAACAAAGGAAGAGGAAAAAGGAAAAGAGACGAAACTTCTAGAATGTAATTATGTATGCATAGTATAAGATCTGTCAATCTATTATTACCATTATTGAGTCTAATTCAATATAAAATATAAAGATCTGTCAATCTAATATTACCATTATTGAGTCTAATTCAATATAAAAAAATTTTTAATATCTAATTTCACTTCACCTAAGCTATATATAACGCCATGAATTAGGGGTAGTATGCCTGAGAAAATAAGAGGAAAATTACTTGAAAATAAAATTATTTATATATGCTCAATATGCATTTCTGTCGAATGATGAAGAGAGGACAACACAGTGAGAGTATATATAGTGGTCATCATTTTCAGACAATGGGATGAAATTTAAATATGTTTAGAACTATGTTGAGGTTTGAATGTGGGGTGGGTTAGTACCTAAAATTGTATATCTTGGCAATAAATTTATTGATTATCATTTATATACATCACAATAGGAGTTCTGTTTGTTAAAATGTCTAAGGATTGATGTGGAATAGATTGGGATTATAACCTATATTAATATGTCCTGCTACTAAATATAAATTAATCATGAAACACATTAATAGGTCATTGTGTGGCTGAGATTACAAATATCAAATTGATAAACATCAATTTACTTATTCGATGCCAGTTTATCGACTGGTATAATATAACGAGGAAGGAAACCTACAACATATAAGATACAACTAAATTCCACCTGATAGAATAATGGAAGAATGAGGAGGAGTGTATAACAGGTATGTAACAGGAGGATAAGATTCAATGTAAAATATCTAATATATCTTTAATATTTTATCTAGCCAATTTGAAAATTTTCTTATACGCAAAGGAGTATATACACAATACGTTTGTACATTCACCAAGATATATATATCAGCATTAAAAACTTCCTGAGGAAGGAGGGAACACAAGGAACCGATCATACCATCACTGCATATCATCTAAAATATCAAGGTAGATAAAGAATGTTTATATATATACAGTATTATATATATTTTATCTAAAATGATATTATATATTATATTATAAGATTTATAATAAATGAAAATATTAATTTAAATTAACTAAGATATTAAAACAATCAGTTGAATGATTATAATAATAAAAAACTATGTATAAAATTATAATTATTAAAATAAGTATAAAGAATAATGAAGAGGAAAGTATAAATAATGAAGAAGAAAATATAGAGATATATAGAAAACTGTAACCAAAATAAAATGTGGAAATGAAGGAATACATTGAATATAACATGTAAGAAAATAGAATTTCAGGGTTAAAGATACAAAAGATCTAGAGAAGAGAATTAAAATATGGATGGGAAAAGAAAGTTAGCGACGAATTACTTGAATATATCAAACAGGAATTTAGAGTAGTACATAAGAAATAAATCATAACAAAACAGAACAAAACAACATGAAACAAAACAGAATAGAATAAAATAAAATAATTAAATAAATAAATAATTAAATAAATAAATATATAATTAAATAAATAAATAAATAAATAAATTAAATAATTAAATAAATAATTAAATAAATAAATAAAATAAATAAATAATAAATATATTAAATAAATAAATAAATATATAAATAAATAAATATAGAAATAAATAAATAAATAAATAAATAAAATAATTAAATAAATAAATAAATATATTAAATAAAACTAGAAACAAAACAAAATAAAATCAACCAAATATATAAAATAAAAATTAGATAAAAGTAAATAAAATAAAATAACGTAAAACAAAACAAAACCAAATAACGCCAAGCAGGAAAAGGAAGAATAAGAGTAATGTATATAGGTATAAGCAACACAAATACATACATAGCTAAAACATATATATAGACATACATATACAAAATATACACAAAATATATATATATATATATATATATATATATAGCTGGAAATAGGGAAGGATAAAACAAATATAATGAAACTGTGAATTTTAGTAACGTTAATTACACCTCACTATTCCCATTTCTATCATAAAATACCTTAGCCATAAAACAAAAAAACCAGTCAAAATTAGACAAACTCTATAAGTCCAAAAACCTTAAGGTAGAAAATCATCAAAACCAACAAAATTAGACAAACTCTATAAGTCCAAAATCAAGGTAGAAAATATCAAAACTTTTATCTTTATCATGCTCAGGTCAACCAAAAACAAGAAAAATCTGGTGATCTCAAACAATATTCCTACCAAATGTAATATTTCATATTTTAGATCTCCTATTCAAAATAATCATAAATTTCATATGTCAATATGAATTATAAATACATATTAATATGTCTTGGCAAATATAAAATTAATCAAAATAACTTTGTAGGTCTGTGTGGATGAGAACTACAAAATATCAAAATTGGAAGAACAATATTGGTTTCTATTCAATATCAGTTTATACAAAACACATACATACATAATAAATATATGGCAAAGGACTAAAAACTTACCACCATAATACGCCAAACGACAAATACTTATACACCACCAAAATTACCAATCAGAGTAATGGAGGAATGAGACAGCGTGTATATATGAAGGTATGTAATGGATGAAAAAGGACTAACGAGAAGTGTCTAATATATCTTTGTATTTATAGAAGGAATTTTATATGCAAGGAACATATACACATAAGCTCGTGTATTCACTAATGAAGAAAACTTACAGAGGAGGGAAGGAACATAAGATTATTTTTATTCTTATTGCAGTTCTATCTAATAATATCAAGGTAAATGAAAATATTTGTATACATATAATTTTATACATTAATCTCAAATGAAATTGAATAATATGAAGTATATTATTTCATATTCTAATTAGATGATTATGATAATAAATTGGGAGTCTATATGAAACTTGTAAATTTGTATATAACTATATAATGGCTCAGAAACATGTGAAATAGCGGCTTAATTGAGATAGTGGAATAATAACATTTTAAAATTTAAATGTACAAATAGTAATATTAAAATAGAAAATAATTGGAATTAATATGAAAACATATAAGGAAATTTTTTTAAAATAAAATTATGTACAAATAGTAATATTAAAATAGAAATAAATGGAATTACTATGAAAATATATAAGGAAATTGTATAAGGGATGAAAACTTGGGTTAACGATACAAATGTGGAAAGTAGCAGATTATATTGAATATTAATATATAAGAGTAGGGGTTCAAGGTTGAAGGTGCAAAGAACTAGGAGAACAAAAGGTTAATGGATGAGTTACATGAATATATCAAACTCTAAGTGAGGGTGACATAAACAAAATAGATAAGGTAAGTGAAAAGACCTAGCAGAAAAGGAAGAATAAGAACAGAAGTATAAGTATAAATACAATCTGTAATATGGAAGGATATGGGTAAATAATAACGAAAATATGAAAAAACCGGGAGGTGCTAACTACATGATGAAGTAAAATATAAAAGAAAAAGAGGAAGGAAGTAATGATAATTTTATGATAAATGAAATTATGAAATCTGATAGAATAAGGCTATGAAGTTTAGACTAAAATAATAAATAACAATAAGTGAAAGATGAATATATAGATAAAGTGTATAAAATAAAAATCAATAAAATACTTAAATAAATAATTAAATAAATGGGTAAATAAGGATTCAATATAAAATATTTAGAAAATAAAATAAAATATAAATAATAAAAAAATAATAAAATATATAAATAATAATAAAATATAAATAATAATAAAATAAGATAAAATATATAAAATAAAATAAAATAAATAATAAGATAAATAAAATTATATAAAATTAAACGTAAAATAAAATAGAATAATAACTAAAAGGATATACTATAATATAAATAATATTGGAAAATGACACTAAATTGAGCCTAGAATACCAAATTGACATTGTGAAATGAGGCAAAGAGATCAAACGGGAGGTGGAAATAAAAGATATACTGGAAGAGGAAGATGAATAACAAAGGAAAACATAGATATACGAATAAAATGATAATAAAATGAAGATAAAATTACACAAAATAAGAAAGTATAATAATAAGAAAAAACATAGATATAAAACCGAAATTAAAATGAAAAGAATAAAATTATACGGAACTACGAAAATATAGTAGCAAGAAAAGAAAAAACATAGGTATATAATGAAATGAAATAAAAAACATCGATACAAATGAAAACAATGATACGTGGGATAAAATAATAAAAAATTAAAATATAATAACAAGAAGGAAACATAAATATAAAATGAAATACTATGAAATAAAATGATATTATGAAATATAATAACAAAATCATGGATTTAAAATGAAATGAAAAATGTAATATAATAACAAAGGAAAACAACAAAATATGTGAAAATTATAATAGCAAGAAAGAACCATAGATAAAAAAATGTAATATAATAACAAAGGAAAAACAACAAAATATGTGAAAATTATAATAGCAAGAAAAAACCATAGATAGAAAGATATAAAAATGAAATAAAATGAAAATAAAATGGAAATAACTATAAATATAATAACGAGAAAAAGAACATGGACCATAGGGGCCAAGAGAAAAACCATAAATAATCCTTAAATAATACTTAAATAATAACCAAAAAAGATTATAAAGACTAAAAAGAAAACCTTAATTAAAATGTTAAAGGATCATAGGAAATAAGAAGAAGAAAAGTTATGAGAAGGGGAAGGAAAAGGATCATAGGAAATAAGAAGAAGAAAAGTTATGAGAAGGGGAAAGAAAAGGTCATGAGAAGGGGAAGGAAAAGTCATGAGAAGGGGAAAGAAAAGAATTATATGGAAGAAGAAGACAGGGTCGTGAAAAACTAAGTAATGAGTATCTAAAATATCCAAAATATGAAGGGTAATGTGTTTTACAAAAGGAGGAGAAAATATTAGTTATAAAACCATATGGTAAAATGCTATACAGAATAAGAGAAGAGGAGCAGGATAAGCTAAAACATTTCTATTAATAATATAGGATCCAGAAAATTCAGACAATCCCAAATATTAGTCAGAAAATAAAATGACAATGTTCTAACCGAACACGAAGGGGAATATACGATTAAGAAAAGCTAAAATGATAAAATGCTATACGGAATAAGAAGAAGAACAAATAACACAAGATTCAAAATTGAACATTAAATAATATAGTATGGAAAACTAATCTAGAAGTAGGTAGGAGTCAGTGGATTAGATGTAATTGACAAAAAAGAAAGAAAAAAAGAAAAGGAAAAAAGAGAGAGGAAGAGAAGAAAGAAAGGGGAGGAAAATAGGAAAATAGAAGGAATAGAGAATATATATTGATGAATGCTGTGAAATAAATATTATTAATGCATATTTCAATGCATGACTTAATGCATGACTTGACGATAGGAAGATGAAGAACATGAAGAACAATGGCATCTGAGGGGAAAGAGCTAGCTTAGTATTGATAGAATGCTATACGGAATAAGAGAAGAAGAACAAGATAAAACAAGATTCAAAATTAAACATTAAATTATATAGTATGGAAAGACTAATCTAGAAGTAGGTAGTAGTCAGTGGATTAGATGTAATTGACAAAAAAAGGAAAAGGAAGAGAAGAAAGAAAGAAAGGAGAGGAAAATAGGAAGGTAGAAGGAATAGAGAATATATTTTGATGAATGCTGTGAAATAAATATTATAATGCCTATTATAATGCATGACTAGACAATAGGAAGATGAAGAACATGGAGAACAAAGGCATCTGAGGGGAAAGAGCTAGCTTAGTATTATGAGGAGGTCAAGAAAAAAGGAGATGTATGTGGACAGGATATATATATATATGTATATATGAGGAAAGATTGAAAATGAAATGAAAATACAATTTTACAGGGAATATGAAAATATAAATAAGAAAAAACATATATAAAGTGAAATAATATGAAAATATAAAATAATGACAAGAAAGAAACATACATTTAAAATGAAATAAAATAAAATATAATAACAAGGAAAATAGGTATAAAATGAAATATTTAAAATAAAATGGAGTTAAAATAAAATTACAGGAAATGTAAAATACAATAACGAAAAAGAAACATAGATATAAAACGAAACGAAATGCAAAATAAAAGAAACATAGATGTAAAATGAAAATAAATATAATTAAATAAAATAAAATAAATATAAATAAAATAAATAAAATAAATAAATAAGTAAAATAAAATAAAATAAATAAATAAATATAAATATAAATAAAATAAATAAAATAAATAAATAAATAAAATAAATAAATAAATAAAATAAATAAATAAATAAATAAATAAAATAACTTAAATAAATAAAATAAATAAAATAAATAAAATAAAATAAAATAAATAGAATAAAATAAATAAAATAAATCAAATAAATAAAATAAATAAAATAAATAAAATAAATAAAATAAATAAAATAAATAAAATAAATAAAATGAATAAAATAACTAAAATAAATAAAATAAATAAAATAAATAAAATAAATAAATAAAATAAATAAAATAAATAAAATAAATAAAATAAATAAAATAAATAAATAAATAAAATAAATAAAATAAATAAAATAAATAAAATAAATAAAATAAAATAAATAAAATAAATAAAATAAATA
>JAWNPW010001047.1:0-12613 GCA_035078745.1 Diastata ussurica
GCTTTTCATTTTAACTTTAATTGTAATTTTCGTATGTAATGTTTATTTTCTCCGCTTAAACTCGCGATATTTATCATCAATTTTATTATTATATGGGTGTTAGATTAATTTTTGTAGCCATTTTCGGGATTCGAGCTTGACATCAGAGCCTAGCCATCGGGAAAAAATTTTGTATAAGGCAGGCGAATGTTGATTTCTTTATTGAAATCAGTGTATTGTGGTCATCGCGGACCCAATTAAATCATAAATCAAATCAAATCATTGGTCTGATCGAAGAAAAAGCAAATAAGAGAGACATAAAGCAGATGTCTGGTAATCCTAGTGCATACGTTATGTCCACAGGATGCGTTTCTTGGTCAGTTGGGCGGATGGCACCCACACAATTGAAAAATGTATAACTGACAAATCTTAATAGATAGTGGCTATTAGTTTTTTCTACAATTTATTTAAATAATTTGCTTGACCAGTAAATGAGTTTGTACGTTTGTAGTTTGTTTGGCTCTGAAATACCTGGACAATTGTAATTTTCTCAGAACTTGAATAGAACATTAATAGACTCTATTGCCTGACCCAATATGGGCGTTTTCATATTTCCTTTATCTCACTGAAAGTTTAAGAGGCCATAAAAAAATATTCTGACGTTGTAGCGAACAATTTTTGATGGGCTCTCATTACCGCAAAATGTTGTGCCGAGGCCATGCACAATACAATACCCGGAACTACATACATGTAAAATCGCTTAAAATTTCAAGAGGCCATTAAAAATTTTTGGTAGGTTGCAGCGCAAAATTTTAAATGGAGTTTTTCTACCACATATATGTACTTTCAAGTACAAAAGGTTTGGTCGAGGCCATAAACAATTCCCATCAATTTGTTGCATAGTGTTATTTACAGGATGTAAAGAGGTCAACTAACACTATCAGTCAATGAAATTTCATTTCAAATGCACACTTGAGAAATTTTGGCCTACATGTATGTATATCTATATCGACATTTTTTATAAGCTGTGACATTATCGAAGATACATCTGTTATTATAAGACGGTGTATAAGACGGACCAAATGAGCTTCGAGTTGAATAGCGCCTGAATTTTGTAAACTCGAAAGTAATCATGACAATTGTTAACAATATAACATTAACAAATTCTTTCAGTTTATCTAGATGGTGCGTCATCTATTCCGAAAATTGCAAAAAAGAAGGTGTTTTTTTTATCAAAAAATGGTATTTTTTGACAGCGATCGAATGACCACCTTTATTGGCCACCGCACATTATGCTATTTACGGGCATTTTCCATTTCACTGTATAAACAAGGTTTGCCCAGTTCTCCATATGTAAACATTGCTCCATATGTAAACATATACAGTACTCCATATGTTAACATTGCATAACTTCGCCATTTGTCAACCGATTTGCTTTCTTAGACACGTTTCGTCAGTATGTACAATTTTAATCATTACCCGCTTCACACCTCAAGACCAATATTCGTGCCGAAATAGCTGAGATAGCGACCGAGATGTTCGAAAAAGTGATCATCATCGATGGAGTTTTTAAAAAGTAGTCCACACAAATTGTAAAGGATTTGCATTTTTTGCAATTTCTATCAAAAGTTATTCAATTTTTATTCAGAGACCTATAGTAGAATTTTAGGGCAATATTATCGTCCAACACTTTAATCCTTTAAAATCCTATTTTAAAAGGACATTTGTATCCCTCTACCAGAATCCGTTGGCAGAACGTTGTTTTTTTTTTGTGTTATACGGTGTATTTAGTTCGTTTATTAAAAATCTACTGTTTTCAGCTGTTTTTTTCTTGCACTTTGAACTAAAAACTGTTAACGATCAGTAGCATTTCTTCACATTTCATCAAGCTGTTAATATTTCATCGAATAAATTGATTGTCTGCGATTTAATTTGATTCATTTTTGTTTAAAGTAAATATTCAAATTATTTTCTTGATTTTCTAACGATAGCTATAATTTTTTAAATGTCTCTTGCCACAATCTCTGTGTCCATATTGCGCAAAGACATCCTTTCGCCGGAACAAGCAAATTGTGAATGAGCTTATAACATAAGGTTTACTGACAGGAGTTTGAAGTGTCCGCCCACTTCAATGTTTTGTTTAATATGTTTTTTTTTTCAATTTCCCATGTGTGTGTGTGTGTGTGTATGTTTATGTTCTTATTGCGCGCTTTATATACAATTCCCTTTACATGTATTGGTTGTGGCATGCGCTTTGCAGTAACTCATCAAATTACTCTACATACAATCTCCACTCACCATTTGCCGGATGCATGATGAGCTTACACCCTGTATATACAAATATGAAAAGCTTTTTTACGCGCCCAATTTCTGTTCGTAGTAAAAATTTTGCCGGATGTGCTGCCAGCGCCATGTCTGCTGTCCTTGCGTTTTCTGTTGCTGTGGTGGGTTTCGTTTTTTTGTTTGTATTGAATTTTGTTTTTTTTATTTCAAACATGTTTCACAATTTATTTATTTTTTTTTTCTTTTTCACCGACATTATCAATATATGCAACTGGAGGATGTCTTTTGACAGCTTTTAAACTGTTTTTCTTTGCAATAAAATAAGAGATATGAAACAAATATTTGTGCGCTTTTTGGTAATGAAGTACTTGATGGGTAACATTTACAATGTGGACCTAGATATGCTCTTTAGCCTTTAATATTATTTGGTACTTAATTTGATCTGATCATTTCTATATGTACATTTTCATATATTTTGTTTAAAGCTTGAATTATATCTGTGCATAGAGTTGGTAATGATTTGTTTGTTTTTTATTCCGAAATAATATACTCTTTGTGAGGGAATTAATACCGCTAAAGTTAGTAAAGATATTCACTTTGTAGCTGTGTATGTAAATTCTTCGATATATTATTTTGTGAATAGGTTTCTGTGTCAAACAAATGTTAACAAAACTCCCCTCTGTGATTTAATTAAAAGAAACGGATTAACTTTGAAGAGCAAATGATGGCGGTAAAGACAGTTATTTTATTTTTATTGCAAAAGAATAAATATAACGATGACAACCGAACTTACTACTGAGGTTGTGTGGCAAAGAATGTTCAAAATTTTTGATAGTTTATGCACTACGTAAATAAAATTGATCATTTATGGTGTGGAGCTAATTGTGTATTTGTCACGGAGAGTATTATAAATTGATGAATCTGTGTGAAACATGTAAAATAAGTGAGCAGAGAACATTAGTAACAGCCAAAAGGAGGAACCGGATACCCTCTACTATATGTACGTCCGTCTGTCCGACATGAGTAACAACTAGATAGTTCGAGTTAACAATATCGAATCCAAATTTGTAGGTGAGCCTCATCTGGATGTTTCAATAATTCTTGGATCGAACATTTTTTTTTTTTTTTGGTTAAGTCCAGTAGATCGATTCGTCTACTTTTCACCATTTCAATCGAGTATTTATCATTTTAATATTTTTCAAATATTTTTCAATCAATTGACTTAAATTTTATCGTCCAGATATATAAGGTGAAGAATATTAGGTAGTTGATCCTAACCGACTCAAACATTCTGGCTCTCGTTCACATTTGTATTAGTTTTGAAGTAGTCTACGTTGAAGGTGGTTCTCACATTCACTATCGTTAAACGTTTTGGTTCATTAACCTGCATTCACATCTAGGGGACTCACTCAAATTCAATGGTTCAAAATCAAAGGTTCGAGGCAACTACTAAACTAATGGTTCAACTACTAACTTCAAAGGTTCGAGACAACTTCACAACTGTTTCTTCTTTCAATGCACTTAACGCAGATCAATGTTTTAAATTGAAAATAAAAAACTTGGAGGTTAAAATCAAATACTTCATTTCCATTATCATGAATTTAATTTGTTTTGTTTGAGGCATGGTGGAGTAGTGATATTTGATTCCAATGGTTTAAGCTTCGATCCCATTTTAGTTATGAATGTATTTCTGCAAAGTCGAAGACCGGTATTCTTTAACATTTTAATTCCAAATTATTTTTAATAATAAGTTGGCCTTGTGCATTGTTACATAGTGTATATTAGCGTGGCTCAAAATTTGAGAGAGCAACGTACCCCCCAAATCGTTTCTAAATCACAAAAAAGTAAGTACGTATTTTTTTTTTTTTCTAAAATTTGAGTATAAATGGTGCCTGAAGAGACCTAAAGTTTCCCATACAAATTGTATGGGGAAAAAATCACATTTTAGAATTTTTTGAATAATTTTTCAGGGTCAATAAAAATGTTAAGTTAAACTTATAACACTTGTAGAGGACAATTCAACGCAGATTTTAATGTATAACACTTATGGATTTGAAGCCGCTATTGCAGCGCTACTCCTTATGAGATTTGAAAGTTCTGTTCTTTTTTCTGTGCATTTCACGGGTTTTCTAAAAAAAAAATATTATTATTGGTTTACTACAGTCATCTGCGAAACATATTTCATTCCGTTTTTATTGGTTTCATTATCCATGCACAATAAAGCATAATTTTGAAGTAATAGCCGTGGCGGTGTGATTGCGGCGTCAAACCCATAAGTGTTATATCTCAAAATTTTTGTTGAAGTGTCGTCTACAAGTGTTATAAGTTTAATACAACATTTTTATTAACCCTGAAAAATTATTCAAAAAACTGTAAAAAGTGATTTTTTCCCCATACAATTTGTATGGGAAACTTCAGGTCTCCGCAGGCACCATTTATACTGAAAATTTTTGAAAAAAATAAAAATAAGTACTTCCTTTTTTTTTATTTAGAAACGATTTGGGGTTACGTTGCTCTCCAGCATGTAAAACTCAATTTTCAGTGCATTTTTGAGTCACGCTAGTGTATATACTATATGCAAATCTCAATAGAGAAAAAAAAAACAATTCCTTTCAAAAAAAATATCAAAACGTTCATAATACGTATGGACTTATCCTTACAAATGAACTGATTCGAATAAAAAACCAGAATAAAAGCAAAAATATCGGTAAGGAACGACAATTAAATAGCTTTCACCTTCTATATTTGCGAATTGTCGAAAGGAATGTATGTACATTTTTCATTTATGTCATATTTATTACAAAAAATTTTATATTAGTAAATTTTTGATTAATACTTAAAAAGATCACGGATCACGCCCACGTTTGGACACAACATTTACAATATCTCTTGGTATTAATATACTAAATTTTAAGAAAATTTAATTTTCTGACACAACGCACATGCAAGCATATAGAATTTGATTTGAATAGACCTATCCGTCCGGGTCTATATGCATAGAGTCTGGGGTCTATATGTACATATATTCGTACTTTGTATGGTTTCCGGTTACTTCTTCTTGGCATTACAGGCGACTTGGTGAAGCGTATAAACTATATACCACTAAAAAGTTACAATGCTGTGGTTTTTTTCACCAATCTGCTAGATTATTTTGTGGCAACAACTTAAAAGGAACAGTGCGACTTTATTTCGTATGCATGCAAAGAAATATGTCCATGAATAAATGTATATATGTATATGTTCAGTGCCGACACAATGGTCAGACATATAAGGCGCTCGCCTGGGGCACTGACTGCGCTTATTTAGCGGAACACTATTTAGAATTTAAGGCATCAGTAGACATTCTATTTATTCATCACAGCGGATTCAGTCTTTGGCCAAATGGGATCCTGTTATGAAAGAATATTTGCGAAACAATAACTTTACTTACCCCTTACTATCGTATTATGATGAGATGCAAAAATGCAAATATTTTTGAATAACGCCTTCTGTGGTGTAAGTGGTAAGCATGCTCGCCGCTCATACCGAAGGTCTGGGTTCGACTCCCAGTTAAGTCAGAAAATTTTGGCTTAAGTCTGAATGTAGAAAGTTTTGTCAAATATTGTATACAAATAATAAACTTTGATAACCTGACAATATAAGGAGTAATAATAAACCTTGAGTATGATAATAACGCAAAGAAAAATGAGTTCAGACTAAAATATTAGATGACTTTCCAAAAATATTTTTTAATCCTCGTGGATGTCGTTCACTCAACTTAGTTATTGTTGAACCTGTCGAAAACTGATCACGTATTTTATAACTGTATTCAATATGGGGGCGCAAATTCGATATGCTGTTTAAATCCGTCGCCGGATTTACTTTGACCAGCACTGCTTATATTTTCGTATATTTAAATGAGTGTGTGCCTATGTATTTCTATTTGAATGTGATTTAGTTAGTGTACAAGTCCTTTTATGTTGCTTTATACATCATTTAAATTTTCTTTTTCTTTACCGCTTTAAATGTTTTGCATTTAATTTCTTCTTTTGATATGATGTTGTGGGTGAAAGGCAAAAACTGATTCAATATGATATGCATGTTTTGCTCTTATTTTTGTTTTTACAAAATGCAACAAAAAACCTTAACTCTCGTAGTAGAAAAACAAACAAATGGAAAATAAAAGTTGTAAATTTTACTAAATCCGTTGTTACATGCTATTTTCATTGCACATTTTGGCTTAAACAACTCTCTCTCGCTCTCTCTCACACAAACACTCTCTTTTTTTTTTCTTTTTGCAGAGCTTACGAACTCACCACACATCACATTAGCAAAAGTTTGTGTTGAATTTTGAGCGCCGAAATTTCTTGCATCGGAATTACTTCAGTCCGAGATCGACCGAAAGCCCTGACGCGCGTTTTCAAAATTGCGGCAACACAAAAAAAAAAAACCGTTTTGCTTAATATAATTTGCATTTTTTAAGCGCAGTGTAATGAATTTCAACGATACAAAATAAAACTTATAAATTAAATTATTTACAATTTAAAATTTAAATAAATAGAATTAAAAATATATATTTTTAAATATCTTACAAATAAAATATAAATATAAATTTTTAAGTGTGTTTTTTCGTGATCTAAAATAAAATAAACACAAATAAAAAGGCGTTAACAAAAATACAAAAAAAACAAAGGGCTTTGCCCGCTTTATGTTTTCGTTTTAAATTTTCTCACACAATTATTTTGTAACAAAATATTTTAAGTGCAATAAAACAAAATTATTTAAACAAATGTACAGCAGAAAAGTGTCTGTCTGTTTGTGAGAAATGTTGACAAAACAAAATACTATCGTCGTGGATTACACAATTTTATTATGTACGCCATTTTGGAAATAGAACTTCACTAACAACAAAAAAAGTATACAATATCACACACAAAAAAAAAAAAAAAAACAAAAACAAATCACAACAATAATATATAACGAAAAATAAAAAGTTTAAAGAATCTAAAAAGGAACATCAAAAATATAGAAAAGCTCGCTACTTTGCGACTACAATTATATGGTATTTTTTTTTTATTTTTACTACAACTACGAAAATAACGTTGACTATAGAGCAGAAGCTCTTAAAAAACTACAACAAAAGAAATAAAACAACATTTGCCGCCATCATCAACATCATCACATAGAATTATATGCCCAAGCTCCTTGCAGTTTATAGAACAAGAACAACAAAAGCAGAACAAAAACTTATCAAATAGAAGAACCCACCAACAGCGAAACCCACCAAAATAGAAAGCAGAGTCAAAAAAAAAAAAAACAAAAAGAACAAGAACGCATTGCGCACCTTGTATTCTTTCATTGCTAAATAGTTCTACACCTTTTTCGCATAAACGAACTCATAAACTCACTTACACACATACATTTGGAAATTGAATGACTAAAACGCCTTCAACGCCCGAAAATTTTGGAAAATGTTACAACAACAGCAATTTCTTGGCCAAGAATCTCAGCACTTGCAGCCAAAATCGAGGAAAACGCGTCGTCAGGGACAAACAACAACGACAGCAACAACAACAATTACAGCAAGTGCATCGGCATGCCACAAATACAGGGTGGTAAACGCCACAATGCCAGGATTAACTTCATTGTTTGTTGTCGTTCTGCTCAATTGCTTTGTTATTCAAGGTAAGTGGCTTTCCAGAATGTCTGGCAATTACAATCATTATAGTTCGTTTTCAGGTTTTCTAACAAATATTTATTTTGTTTATAAAGGATTCACTTTAGATACGCAGAACTAATCAATTCATTTTATAGTCTGAAAATATAATATAAAAAATATATAACGTTCGATTGGCATTCTAAACTATAGAATCTAAAGTAATCATTAATGACATTTTTTAATTTCTGTACTTTTACGTTAATTGTAAAGAAATTATCTTATAGAAAATGTTAACAAGCATATTAATACTAATTAATATAAAAAAAAAATATATATATATAGTATATTTTGAAGTTTAAATTATGCACAACATAAACATACAAAAAAAAAAAAATAAGAGATTCAACATTTGCAAGATCAATAAAGAAAGAAATGAAAAAAATGAGAGAAATCAAAATTACACCCTTAATAATACATTCAAATGATCAACACAAATGATGGCTACAATTTATGTTCGTGTCTATTATTACTATACTTTGTTGCTCACAAAATAATTCTCAACTGGTTTATGAATGGTTTTGTATATATAGACGAGTGAAAGCGGTAACAAGCATACTTACCTGGCGTAGAGGTTAACCGTGATCAACAAGGCGGTTCCTCCGGAGCGAGGCTTGGCCATTGCACTTTCGGTTGAGTTGACCTCTGCGATTATTCCTAATGCGAATAACTCGTGCGTGAAATTTTTGATAGCCGGGAATGGCGTACGCGCCGTCCCGACATAAATAATAAATTTGAAACAGATAACTTAAGTGGTGCAAAGGTATTTTTGAAAATTTTCCGAAAGACTTAAAAAGGAACTCCATTTCGGATGATCACACGACAACGCTGTGTGCGAGCCTGGAGTCCCACTTTTTACAAATAGAAAAGGTATTTAACCCTCTTCGTTCAGTTTATTAAATCTACTAGGCTCAAGCGTAGCTGCTTTGTATGCTGTAATTACATACTTTAATAATTAATTTAACTAATTAATTTCTCATTTAATGGTTAATATTAAATATGAGGTTAATGTCAAATGTGGAGGACCAGATTTACTTTATTCAGCACAACATTAACAACCTGTTTGATCACATTGTACGTGAAAATATCGTAAAACATAAATCCCAGTCTCAGCCATGACTTACCGCTAAATTAAAAAGTCTAACTGCGGACCGTAATATAGCTTACAACCGATGAAAAAGTCCAAGAATATAAAAAACCTAGACAATATTCTGCTAAGATGATTCATATGGCGAAGAAAAATTATTACAGAAACAAATTCAAATGTGCAATGACCAGCAAGAAAAAATGGCGGTGTATCAAATATATAGAAATAGGAGGATCTACCACCAGCAACCATACCGATATAGATCCAAATGAGATGACCCAGTTGTTCTTATAAACAACAAAATATCACAACAATGCGCAATGCACTGCAACGGTAAATTAGTGCAATCAATCAATCCTGTGCAATCAACCACTTCGTTACTAACTTCTTGTCCGGTTCATTTTACTAACATATTTCGTTTCATTGGAGTTGACTATTTTGATGTTTTTAAGGCCGTTTTGTCTATTAAATATAATTCAACAGGTCTTCACAATATCCATCCCGCTTTCCTTAAAGCATTACTTCCAATAATTTTGATCGCACTCATCCATGTTTTTAATACAATATTGACAACACACACTTTCCCTACCACTTGGCAGCAAACCAAAATTATCCCTATTTCCAAGTTCAATCGTGAATACCCTCCCTTTGCTATACTTCCATTCATATCAAAAGCATTCGAATTGATTCTGCATTTGATTAAATAACCGCACATCTTTCATCTCATGGACTTTTAACCCAACAACAGCCAGGCTTCACATTGAAAAGATCTCAACGAAATTACTTTCTTAACATTACTAGACCACTCTAGTAATGTCTCTTGAAAATATGTTCAACTTTTCGTCTGATGCACTTAGTCTAGTAAAATCATACCTGAGTATTAGGTCACAAGAAGCTTTTTCCCCACACCCCAGGTGTCAATTTTGGGCTCTTTATTTTGTTCAATGTACATTATCGACCTGCCTAACGCTCTGACTAAATGTAATAAGTACGCTTATGATATTCAAATGTACTCCAGCTGTAAGAAAATTGCAGCTAATTCATGTATCGCCAACATGAACAATAATTTGAGTGCAATAAATAACTGGCCCAGTACAAATAGTCTGTGTATTAACCCGTCTAAGTCTAATAGATAAGTGAGAAAAATGTAGATGTTTCTTCCAATCCTACAATCTGCTTGAACTCATCTGTGATAAAAATTAGCGATCGTCAAAGAACCTTAGGGTTATATTTAATTCGAGACTGACATTTTAAAATCATATATGTGCTAGCGTTGGAAAAGTTTATGCGGTGCTCCAAAGCCTGTAGACAACCAAAAATTTTATTCCCTAACATATCCGTCTTCTCCTAGCTAAAACATATCTTATCCCAACCTTGGTATATGACTGTGAATTGTTCGCAAACTGTGTTACTACTGGGAAACTATATTAAACGTCATAATATGCATTGCCAAATACGTCTATGGCTTGAAACGATACGACCACATCTCACAGAAAACTAAACACATTTTTGGGAAACTTTTGAAAAGGGCTATGCTCGTTGTATATTATTAATAAAAAGCCATCAAATTTGTATAACCAAATTCGATTTACTCGATCCAATAGAGTTATTCAAATTACTCTGAAATACTCTAGAAATAGTTCTGACAAATTTCCACCGTCATTTTCTTTTCGACTTTGACAACTTAGATACTCGAATTTTTTGATTTTGTGGAATCGCTCCAACATATAAAACACATCTTGATTGAATGGCTATAACTTTTTTTCAGTGACTCTAACTGTTAAAACCGATAAAACATTTTTTTTTCAAAATTTTATTAGCTATAAAATGCCGGTAATAACGTTGAGCTAACATGAGCCGTTCCAAAGTTATAAGCGTTCGATAAAAAATCTTTTCTTTTCCACTTTACTGCAGATAGTCGCTACATATTTTACGTCGGAGCTTACGAATATTTTTAGTTATTTGTTTGGGCCAAGCGGTTTGGAAAGATGATATTATGACAAATTTATGGTATAGATGATTTCCAAATAGAAGTGTTTTTAAGGGGTGGCAAGGCGCTCCGTAAATGCCGAAAAAACTATCTTTTTTGTATGGAGAATTTTTTGTTTCCGTGATATTAGTTATGACATGGGTTCGATTTCCTTGGGCCAAGCGATTTTTGTAAGTTGGTTTCAAGCGCTTTTCACTATACTATCGGTTTCGTTTTAGTATGTGTCAAGCGATTTGGAAAAATGAGTTTTTTGAATTTTTACGGCTTTCAAGCTACATATATCATAAATTTGTTCGTTATATATATAATATATATATATATATATATTTTTTTTTTAGAGACTTACAATTTACATTAAATCCCATCAACAGAATTCCATTTAATAAATGTGTTTCTATGAATATGATATCTAAATAGGATAAATATCTCCGATATAGCTCCATATACATATCCATATCTCTTAACATATACATATGTACGTTTCGACTTTACAGGACGATCTTGAAAAAAATGACACCATGGTATACATCAGTACCTACTTTTTTAAGTCCTTATTTTGTAAGTTTATCTTTTCCTATTTCTATTTCTTTCCTTTTTTGAGTTTAAGTATAATTTTTCAATTGCACAATTTGATATAGTGACTAGTGATTAATTATAAGATGAAATCTTTTATACTATATACCTGATATTGAATAGTTAAGATGAGATAATTTTTGAAAAATATATCTATTTACTTCAACAAGTGGTTTTTTGTATTTGAGTTTTTTTATAACTATCAATACCTGAAAAATGATTGTCGTTGAATTCAGCAGTCAAATTTTTAATTTGGATTTGTCTCTCAAATAAATTAATGGTGGGAAAAGTGCTTTGTATCTCATGTTCGAACTGTATCCATTATGGAAAGATTTTTTTTTTAAATATGGTAAAAAAAAAATGTATTATTAATCTTTGAACTGAGCTGCAAATAAATAAATAATAATATTACAACAGAAATTAAAAAATATGCTACAAAATTTTAACATTATTACCATGATATACACATTGCATATAGAAATAAGTATTTGTGTGTGTATTTATGTAATTATTTATGTTTTTACCTGCCTTCTTTAAAATCTCAAACATTATTTGAAAATGTGACCAGGTAGCCTTAATATTGGGAAAAAAAAATGTTATAATTCTCAATTGGTTTATGAATGATTTTCTATATATAGATGAGTAAAAACAGGAAGAATCATACTTACCTGGCGTAGAGGTTAACCGTGACCAACAAGGCGGTTCCTCCGGAGCGAGGCTTGGCCATTGCACTTTCGGTTGAGTTGACCTCTGCGATTATTCCTAATGCGAATAACTCGTGCGTAAAATTTTTGATAGCCGGGAATGGCGTACGCGCCGTCCCGACATAAATAATATATTTGATACAGATAATATAAGTGATCCAAAGTTCTTTGTGAAAATTTTTAGAAAGACTTAAAATTCGATATGGCCTGACCAAAAGCCTTTTTAATTCTGCTGAGCAACTAAGTAAGACTTTCCAAAAAAATCTTCTACATTTTCTTCGAACTAAGAGAAGCTCAAAATG